>PVIA01006783.1:0-91929 GCA_004024845.1 Tonatia bakeri
TTTAAACTTTGCTAAAAATAGCTATTTGATTAAATCTGCTTTATAAATGACTACCTTCAATAAATTTAAGGATTATTATTTAATTTCCCCAAAACTGCTAGTAAGAATACATGTCTAGGTGAGTATATTAAATATATATGGACATCAACTATTTTAAGAATCAAAGTTTTTACTGTCTTTAAATACACCATATTTATGGCAGAATGTAATTCAAAGTGTGCTAAATATTTCCATTGATACTGATACAAATAATCAGAGTTTTATCTCAATGATTTTTTAACACTAGAATATTGTATTACAGAAACCATCTATATTTGATATACACATGTACATATATGTATATTTATAAAACTACACACAATTATAATAAAATACATAAGAACTATTTTTCTGAAGAAATTTTTTTTCTGCTATTTACCATTTTTTGGATCGTATATAATAACAGGAACAATCATAGTCTTAACTACTTAATGCTTATTGGGTGTTTCTATGTGGCAGAAAATGTTTTATTGTCTTTTTATATATATTGCACCTATAAGTCTGACAGAGGTCCTGTTTTTGTGTTGTAAATGAGAACAAAGCCAGAGTTAAGTAATCAGTCCTCGATCACACAGTAAGGAGGAATGCTGAGATTTCAGCCCACACAGTCTGGTACCGGGGTTTGTGCTCCTGTAAATAAGCAAATAAGAGATATTTGAAATAAAGGGCAAAATATTCACAAATCAATAAGAAAGCTAATGATAATAACGTGGCCTCCAGCAGCTAGATTGTCATCAGATCTAACAAAACATACCCAGCTATTGTCTACATATTAAACTTTCATTGACATTGATTCTTATTTGTGAATTGCTGACAATATAAAAATAAAATCTTCATCACCTGGGGTTAAGGCTAACAAGGAGAGAAATGTGCTATACATCTATGTAAACTTTGAAAAATTTATTCAGTTTTAAATGCATTTTGTTAAATAATGAGATAAATATTTTTTTCATGTATAATCTGAGGTGAAAGCAATTTTTAATAGCATAATATCATTTCTGTTTGGTTGCATCATGTCACCAATTTTTTTTATTTAAAGAAAAATATCATATAAATCCATGGTCAGCTAGCTCAGGTGGTCAGAACATCGTCCAGATATGCCAAGGCGGCAGGTTCAGTCCTCGATCAGGACACGTAAAAGAAGCAGCCAGTGAATGAAAGAATGAATGAGGAGGAAAAACAAAGTGATATTTCTCTCTTCCTCTCCCTTTCTCTCTCTCCTTCTTTCTCTCTTTCATATCAATAAAAAACGTAAATGGTATAAAAATGTTCAAGTTCTGTCAAATCTAATATAGAATATCAAAATTAGCTCTTAAATATCCATTTTATTACATATAATTTTTCACTAATTATTGTGATTTCACATCTTTTTTGAAATCCGGTATTCATTTTAATTGAAAGACTATGGTGTTATTTTCCTAAGGAAAGTTCTAGAAAAATAAATAAAAATGGGAAAATTATTCCTTTCTTAAGTATGTTTAGTACTTAAAAAATTTTAAATTATTGTACAATATTTTTTAAGTCTTCTAAGGAAAAAATTCTAACATACTTGTACTTGAAAGTGCGCTTTACAAAAGATTAAAGATCCTGTCAGTCTGTTTTTGCTTGTTTCTTTGTTTTGTTGTTTAGGAATTTCAGGGGAAGAGGGGAAGGGTTCACAGGAACAAGTCTAAGGGACACATGGATAAAAACTAGGGGCGTGTGGAAATGGGAAGGAGGAGGGGAGGGCTGAGCGGGTGGGTTGGGATGGGAGTAAAAGATAGAAAATTGTACTGCAACAACAAATAAATTTTAAAAAATTAAAAGAAAATAAGTTCTTGACCTAGAGCTTTGAGGTGTTTGTAGACCCCATGAATGGTGATTCAGTTTTTCCATGTAAAACGCAAGTTGATTACAATTAAAAAAAATTAAAGATCCTGATAAAAATTAAGAAAATTTTATAATTATTTAGTTTTATATTATTTCAATATTGAATTAACATTGCATTTTATTTTATTTTATTTTATTTTACATTTAAATTGTAACACACTAACAGACAGATTTTCAGTGCAGAAGAGTTTCAAATACTTTATGCACATATCCCGCACTCAGGAAGGTGGAACTCCTCACTTCTTTAGAGCAGGATGTGTATAGAAACTTCTTTTCAAAGAATACAGCATGGCAACATGGGGGTAGAGGGAGCAATTTTACAGTGGAGTTACCTGGCAAACACTAGCTCACCCAGGTGATCAAGGTCAACATCAACAGATATAAATCACACTGATAGTATGTGCCCTTGACATGATGTGATGAAAATGGCACTTTATCTCTCTGACCTTCCTCTCAAAACTGATAACCCCTATTAATTATAAAAGAAAAAAAAACATACTGCCCAGTGCTCCTAAAATTTGCCAATGTCATCAAAAGCAAAGTCTGAGAAACTGTCACAGTTAAGAGGAGCTTAAAGAGAAATGAATGCTAAAGCTAATGCCATAACCTAGACAGAGAAAGGCACCAGGAAAAAACTAATGATATCTGAATAAGTTACGAATTTAACTTAAAGTAACAGAGAACTATCAGGTCATTGCAACACAGGTAGCAAACTAATATAAGCCAGAAATAATAGGGGGAATAGTGTGTAGGGCATATGGGAACTTTCTGTACTCTCTTTGCAATTTTCCTGTAAATTCAAAAGCCTTCTAAAATTAAAAGTTATCAGAATATGTCCAAAGTAAAAATTAACCAAAAAATAAATAAGACCCATTAAATATGCATTAGACAATGAAAAATATCATCTATAATCTCACCACCCAGGTAGAACCACTGCTATTATTCCCATGTGTTTCTTTCACATTCCTTTACTCATAAGTGTAATTTTTTCAATTTATATCATGTGCCCAATACTTAAAACTGTTTGAACATCTTACTTTTGTGCAAAACTTTAGATTTTAAGTATTTTATCATGCCATTGCATAGTCTTTAAAACAAAATCTTAGTAAGTGCATAGCACTGGTTGGGCTCATGTATTACAGTTGATTTAAAACAAACTATCAGACAAGAGAAAGTTTTCTAATTTTAATTAATTTTAAGAGGATAATTATTATTCTAGTACAAAGATGTTTACCTAATCTACAATTATTTCTTCAGTACAAATTCTGACAGTAGGTTACTACATCAAAGAGTAATAACATTAGACATTTGATAGCCATTGCCAACTTGCTTCCCAGAAGGTTTATTTCTCCATTTACCCTTGCCATTTATGAGCTTTGTGTCCTTATTTTTGCAGTTTTTACTAATGGGATAGTTAAATAGTGATACCATATAGGTTTAATTTTTATTTCTTTGCTTATTAGTAATGTTAAGCATTTTTTATTTCCTCTGTGGAAATTACCTGTACAAGTTCTTTGTCTTTGTTCTTTTTGTTTCTAACTCAAAATTGGCATTTTTCTGAGTTTTTAATAATCTTTTATATAGTAAAAACCTTAATTTCTTGAAATTCATGTCTATTTCTAGAATCCTATCATAAATATTTTTTCTTAAATTTATTATTAAATTTATATGTAGTCAAAACTAACAGTTTTCCACTTTTACTATATCCACAAATTTCATGTTAACAAAATTGTTTTCATTTTAAATTTTCACAAATATTTACTTTATAGCTTTCTTTTCTGCTTCACCTATCTTCTATTTGTCATGAATTCTTTTTTCTGTTTGTTGAGTTGTTTACTTGAAAGTGAGAACTAAAGTTTTAAGTTTTATGTTGCTTATTTCTTTTTTTTGTTCAGAGAATCCAGACCAAGCTAAGAATGGACCGTTTTTGTTGGCTGGCGGAATTAATGTTGAGGGAAGAAGTTCAAGGGATAAAATATTAAACTTAGGGGGACAACTTCTTGTGGGTTGTCATCATCTGTAAGAATGGCTTCGTCCTTTGGAAGGAGTCGGTGAAGTTTCAGATTGCACTCTGTCAGGAAGGGAAACAAAGGACTTGAGGTGGGAACAGGCATGCATTTTAAAATCATTTTATTGTTATTCTATCACAGTTGTCTCAATTTTTCCCCCTTTGGCCTCCTCCATCAATCCCACCCCCGCATCCCCTCTCATGCTTATTCATCTAAAACTCGTAAATTCCCTGACCTTGGCAAAGGGCAGAATTTTTGCATCAAAACTTTGCATCGAATTCTACTCTGGTTCTGTCCTACTCACCTATGGGATGTAGCCTTTTCATGCATTCACTGGTTCTTTCAAGACAGAATGGGCAGAAACTTCTCCAGCCACAAGAAACTGCAAGTTTTCCTTCATATGATTTTCAGCCTCTGACCTAAATTCTGAAACAACGTTTCAAACTTGGAAGATCCTCTCAGCATTAAATGTTGGTTTCTGGGATCTTCTACCACACATCCATCTCTGCAATTGTGTCCCACTCTTACATAACTTGCAGCTGGGTCCTCGGACACGGGATGTCCGTATCTTCAGTCACAAACTCCAGTCCCGTCATCCTCTGATTAGGACCTACCTTGCTAGCTGAAGACCTATCTGCACTTTAGGCAGTGGAAATTATACCTGGTGTTTGTAAAGGACAGGCTGCTAAAAAAATTGATTTAACATTACATTTGACATTCTCCTCTTATTTTTATATATTTTTTATTTTTTAAATTTTTTTATTGTTGTTCATTACAGTTGTACCCTTTCTCCCCCATTACTCCCTCCTGCCCTATCCACCCCCAGCCTCCCACATTCAATCTCCCCCCCACCCCCATTGTATTTGTCCGTGGGTCCTTTATACGTCTTCCTTGATCTTTCCCCTTCTTTCCCTGTAATCCCCTCCCATGCCCCTTCTGGTCACTGACAGTTTGTTCTTTATTTCCATGTCTCAAGTTCTATTTTGCTTGCGTGTTCGTTTTGTTGATTTGGTTCCACTTGCTTCTAGGTGAGATCATATGGTAATTGTCTTTTACTGCCTGGCTTATTTCACTTAGCATAATACTCGGAAAGAAAAGTGAGGGAAACTCAGACAAACTGATTTGAGAAGTTCATTCTGAATTTTGAAAATATTCAAAACATATTTGCAAAAGTAATTTTGTGTGTATATGTGAAACTGACATATCAACATTATATAAAAATTGAAATATTTCTGTACATGATATTTGAAAATGTACACTATCATGATGTTAACAAACTGAAACATGAAAGGTATAAAATATTCATAGTTGAGCAATCCAGTAAAACATTGTTATAAACACTATAAGGGCCCCAATTAGTTTCTCATCCATATTGAAAAAAGAACAACTTAGAATAAAATCTAGAGCTGTTTTAAAGAATGAAAATAATGACATAAATTTACCACTATTTGACCCTTCTCAACATGTTCTTTTATGTCTGAAGTCTGACCCATGGCCAGGGCAATAGAGTGGGGGTTGAATATGGCAGCCAGGGATGGACGGGGCAGAGAGCAATGAGGGAAAAACTGGGGCAAATGCAATTGAACAACAATAAAAAATGAGTTAACCTTGAAAAAATATAAATTAAATTAAATTTTAAAAAAGAACGTACAAAAACTGTTTTACTGTTCTTGATGCTGTCGATGCAGTGTTAAGTCATCTTACGCAAAATATGTGCCTAAGTAGTAATGTTATGTCTTGTCTTGAAGGAGTTGGTCTTTGAGAATTTCTAAAGAACTGTAATGTATTTGAAACGGTAGGAATGAAACTAATCAAGAAATGAGAAGGAATGGGAATTTGAAGATTTAAACGACAGTCTCTATAGATCATCTTATACTTTTTGCAAAAGTAAAAAGGATGCTCAAATGAGTTAACACGAGAAATAAATGCAAAGGACTCTATAAGGTTGGTGTTAGTTGAGATGCTGTAACAATGTGTTTAGATGCTGGAGGAAGAGTCATTACTGAGTTAAACTTGAACCTTATGCTTTCAGTTTTTTTCAGAAGTCAATAAAAATACTTTTGCAAAATTAAAAGGAAGTATAAAATAATGAATCTTCTGACAAATATCCTATTTATTATTTTTAATTCATTAAGATATTCTTGAATACAATATTATAAACTCACATGTCCTTCATGACCCTTGATATTGTCTATGACATTGAATACTCCTTGTCTATTCAAGGAAATGAAGAAAATATTCTTTATAACCTACTGTTCAAAAGTGACACTTTCTAAAAGACATAAAACCAAGTTATTTTTTGAGTTAGTATTTGATCCATATTTCTATACATTTCTTAATATTAACAATAGACTACCTGGGCAACCTTGTATAACCTATTATTTCTTATCACTCCTTAATTATCAGTAGGCATTTGTATAGAATGACCCTGTCTACAAGGGTTCTCTTTCTTTCAGCTTTGAAAGCTCTGCATATTAAACATGCTTATAAACATCAGTTTTGTTGGCAGAGAATGTCATTTAAAGCACTCACTCTCTGAAAATTTCCAATTTTCTTTTAAAATTCAATTTAAAAGTCACCTCTTCTGAAAAATTTCCTTGTAATATCTTCCCAACACATTTAATCATTTCTCCTCTTTTCTGTTCTTGTAATACACATTCATCCAATATTGCATTCATTATATTGTGTTGCAGTTTATAACTACACATTTGTATTCTCTCTACTAACCACACCTTAAAAAAAGTACTATGTCATTTTTTTCTATGTTTCTCTTTAATATACATTCTAGAAGAATACTGGGAGTCTCATCTTTCTGGTGGGTAAGGCATCTTGGGATAACAAATTCTAAATCACAAGATTCTTTATTGATGAACAAAAAGCTAGAGTCTGCTCAAGACAGATCTTCCCATCTGAAATCTTAAAGTAGTAATCCAGAATCAGATAATTTCTTTCTGAATAGTACTTAATAAGTTGGGACAATTCTTTGACTAAAGATCATCATTTTCTAGACTTTTAGAAGATTCCCTCCAATTTGTTAACAAATTACTATCTTAAGAATTTATTTACAAGATAATTTATGCATTTATAGAGATTTCCTTTACAGGTTGCATTTTTATTTGTTTATTTTTAGAGAGGGCAATGGAGAAAGAAAGAGAGAGAGAGAAACATCAATGTGTTATTGCTTCTCGTGCATGCCCTCCTGGGGACCTGGCCTGCAACCCAGGCATGTGCCCTGACTGGGAATCAAACAGATGACTCTTTGATTCACAGACAGGCACTCGACCATGGAGCCACATCAGCCAGTGTTGTTTCATTTATTTTTTTTACTCATAGCCATTATATTAGTTTAAGAAATTGTGCTATCTGGATTAGATTAAGAAAAGATTTAGTCTTCAAATTGAAGTCAGGAATCTTGTTCTTAATGGAGGCTTGTTACCAAGTATAAACAAGATATAAAGTATATGTTTATATTGTGGGTTTTCTCTTTCCTGATTGGTAGAATAATGTTCATTTTAGAGTATTGCAAAGACATAAAAATAAACACACATAATGTTATCACACTAGACCACTTTTAACACTGTCGTAACTTTATTTCCTGTCTCCTTTTTCTCATGCGCTTTTTTATTTGTAATCTAATTATACAACTCTCTTTTTGAAAAATCTCAATGTTATATAATAACTACTTTTACATCATTAAGAATCATAAATATAATTTCAAAGGCTTCCTATTATTGACTCAAATTGACAGGTAGTAATTTTCCTAACCATTAAGTAGTTCGGTAATTTTTTACAATATGTTTTTATCACAAAAATCCAGAAAAATATTTTCACATATTGCTTATATTGACTTTGATTATTTATTTACTATAAAAAAGAATGGGGATCACACAAAGACTATAACCAATTGATTAATTAAGGAAGTTATCCTGGTTACATTCTCTCATCATATATTCATCTCATCATAAAAAATAACCAGTATTGAATATTAAATCTAAAAGATGTGCCAATTTTATGAACCTACAAACAACTCTATGAGTTTGGCCTTTATTTCTTTGATTACTAGTGAAATTAAACACCTTTATGAATATACTTTTATAAAATTGTGTTACGTATGTATATGTGCCATTAAGGCAATATGGCTAATTACCTGTA
The DNA here is from genome assembly GCA_004024845.1 of Tonatia bakeri. Taxonomy (NCBI): domain Eukaryota; kingdom Metazoa; phylum Chordata; class Mammalia; order Chiroptera; family Phyllostomidae; genus Tonatia; species Tonatia bakeri. The sequence goes on from PVIA01006783.1 coordinate 8,070, forward strand.
TAAGTTCTTTGTGTATTTTAATTTCCTGCCCTCAAGTTTTAAAATATTTTGCAAATTGAGAGAACTATTTCTTATAGGATTGCTTATTTCTTATTTCTTATAGGATTGTTTTATATATGATTGATTAATTGATCTCATCTATATTATGCTGATGATGTGGAAGATGTTGATCTTCCATATTTTTGTACTAATGTTTCCTGAACATGTTTCCAAAACAAAATAACACTGTCAGGAAATTGATTATAGTATTCTAAGAGCTATTTATTATAGACTTCTAATAAAAAATTTGATTGACTTATCGGATCATTCTAATAATCCTTTGCAACTTAATGGAATCATGTGCCTTCCTTACAATCCCCCTAACACTGTCATACATATGTCATAAAAAAATGCCAAAATTACTATCATGTATTTTCCTATTAGTGAAATAAAATAAATACATTAATTATAATTTCTAATAGATTGAATTAGGCTAACAACTATAAAGTAAAGATAAATAATAGGAACAAGATTTTAAAATGACAAATATATTTTGTATTATTATTACTGGGTGATAATTTTAGCACATAACCATGCAGGCAAAATGTATATATGATGCTTTTAATAATCTAATATATAAATAAATATTTCAATAAAGTACATCTGCATTATTTCTACTACTGGGAATATACCCTAAGAACCCTGAATCACTAATTAAAAAAAAAACTTATGCACCCCAATGATTGGTTAATTTTTGGTATCAAAAACTCTTATAGGCAAGTATAGGCCTAATTTTTTAAAAAGTCACTGAGGAGCAAAAAGGATGGGTGATTACTATTATTTTTGAAATCAATCAAAATTATATCTTTTTTCAGATTAGCAAACATATATATTTTGGTGTACCTCAGAATTTTAGTTATTAGTTTATATGTTCCATGAGATAAAAAGGATGTAAATCATTTGTCTAGCTAAAGATTTGCCATTTTGTTTATCTTTTAAAAAAACAACTCTCAGTTTTGTTATTTTCTATTGCTTTTCTGGTCTCTATTTAATTTATGTCCACGCTAATCTTCATTATTTCCTTCCTTCTAAAAAGTTTGGACCTACTCTGTTTTTCTTTTTCTATGTCCTTGAGATGTAAGGATAAATTGTATGTTTGAGATCTCTCTTTTTTCTTAAGGAATGCATTGGCATTATAAACCTCCTTCTTAAAACCATTTTTGTTTCATCCTATAAGTTTTAGTGTGTTTCCATTTTGGCTTGTGTCAAGACTTTTTCAAAATTTCCCTTTTTTCCCTTTGTGACCCATTGGTTGTTCAGAAATGTGGTAATGTCCCCATATTTGTGAATTTTACAGTTTTTCTCCTGTTATTGATTTCTAGTTTAATATCATTACTGTTTGAAAAGATAAATTATATGATTTCAGCTTTTTAAACTTGTTAAGTCTTGTTTTGTAATGTTGATGTATCCTGGAGAAAAATGTGTATTCTACTGTCACTGAATGGGATGTTCTTTGTATGTCAGGTCTATTTGATCTGAAATACAGTTCAAGACCATTATATCCATATTAGTTTTCTGTCTGAATGATCTATCCATTGTTGAGAGTGGGGTATTGAGCTCCCCTGATATTATTGCATTGTAGTCCATTTTTGCTTTCAGATCTAACTCATTTTACAAGGCCAGCATTACCCTGATAACAAAACCAGATAAGGACACTACAAAAAAGAAAAGTACTGGTCAATATTCTTCATGAACATAGATGCAGAAATCCTCAATAAAATACTAGAAAATAAAATTTAAGGGCACATTAAAAAGATTATACATCATAATCAGATAGGATTTAGCCTTGTGATGTAAGAATGAATCAACACATGCAAATCAATCAATGTGATACACCACATTAACTGTATGTAAGATACAAATAATATGATCATCTTAGTAGACACAGAAAAAGCATTTGAGAAAACAACATTATTTTTATAATAAAAACTCTCAACAAATTGGACATAGAGAAAATGTACCTCAACATAATCAAGGCCATATATCGAAAACACCACAACTAATATCAAACATAACAGTGAGAAGTTAAAAGTCTTTTTTCTAAGATCAGGAAGAAGACAAGGATGCCCACTCTTACCATTTTTACTAAACATACTACTGAAAGTCATAGCCATAACAATAAGTCAAGGAAAACAATACCAAAATCAAATCATAAAATTATCTTTGCAAGTGACATAACCTTATATATAGAAAACCCTAAAGATTCCACAAAAAACTGTTAAAACTAATAAAGGATTTTAGTAATATTGCAGGACACACAATAAATATACAAAACCAGTTATGCTCCTATGCATTAAGGAAAAACTAACTGAAAAAGAAATTAAGAAATCAATCTTATTTATAATGACAGTGAAAACAATAAAATACTTAGGAATAAATTGAACCAAAATGGTAAAAGACCAATCCAAAGAAATTGAAGGAGGCACAAATGAATGGTTAATATTTCATGTTCTTGGATCGGAAGAATTAGTATTGTGAAAATGTACATACCACCCAAAGTGATCCACGGATTCAGTATAACTTGCATCAAAATTCCAATAGCATTTTTTACAGAAATAGAAATAAAACTGTTCTTAAATTTTGTATGAAACTCCAAAGACCCTGAGTAGTCAAAACAATCTTCAGAAAAAAAGAGCAAAGCTGAAGACATGGTGCTTTCCGATTTTAACCTAGTTTATAAAGGCTAATTAAAACTCTGTGGCATTGCCATGAACACAGAAACATAAACCAATTGAACAGAACAGAGAGCCCAGATATAAACCCACATATAGACAGTTAATATGTAGTCAATGTACATGCTCTTGACAAGGGTGCCAAGAACACACATTAGGAAATGAATAGTTTATTCAATAAAAGGTGCAGAGAGAACAGGATATCCACATACAAAAGAGTGAAATAGGACTCATATCTTATCCACTCACAAAAATTAAATTAAAATGAATCAAAGACCTGAAACTGAAAACTTATGTAAATTGCTCTTTGACTTTGGTCTTGACAGTGGTTTCTTGGGTAAATCTCACACACACACACACACACACACACACACACACACACAATAACCCGTAAAAGCTAAAATAAATCAGTGGGACTACATGAAACTGAAAAGCTTCAGTACAACAGAAGAAGCAATCACTTAATTGAAAGGACAATCTACAGAATGGGAGAAAATATTTGCAAACCATATATATGTATATATATATGAAATATGTATTTAATATAACTTTATATGCTTTAAATATATAAAATTATTTGTCAGTTATTCATCAGTGAACTTGGAATACATAAATTAATAAAGTATATGACATATAATAATGTATATCACATATAACAAAATATATCATACATAATAATTTGAAAATTCAGATTGATTATCCTACCACTGGTTAAGTCTCTCAGCTCTTATTATTGAGATCTCCCCTCATGATTATTTCATATATCTGAAATCTGAAGCCTTTAAGTATCTAAACCTTTATCATCAACAGCCTCATTTAAAATGCCTTAGAAAGAGAAAATTGAACTAGAAAAGAATAGCATTCTAACCATTAAACCATTTGTACGTCAAATTATAAAACTGATTAATTCATTGAATCAGTTTGTTTTTAATGTCTAATAAATGAAATACTAATCAAGAAAGTTGTTACTATCAACTTTGCAAGGATCTAAATTGGAAAGAACTCCCCTTTCATGAGGATTTGATCCTAACATTTTAGAGAATTTTGAAGAACATCTTTTGAAATAGTTTAATAATCTTAATAAAATAGCTTTAGTATAAATGGGATATTTTCAAAATAGATAAATTCTTACATTGTTTCTTTTATTTAATTTTTCAATTAAAAATTCAACTCATTTGCAAGTGAGTTTTAGAGTGAAATATTCGTACAAAAATATACCTAGCATGATAATGCACCTTATATAGTAATAAAATTTTAACTGTGAATTTAATTACTGACCTCTAAAAGTGTAAACTTTTAATGAGAGTAGATAGCTCAGATAATATTTAAAAGATAATAATATAGCCAACATCAGAAAACAAAACCTTGAAATATGACAACTTCCTAACATTTAAATCCAACTAATTTACTGACAAAATAATTATCCACCTTATTTTCAAATATCTCAAAATATTGAAAGGCCAGCACTTCTCAAGGCAGGACACTTTTTCCTGGATGGTTCTGCAGATAGAAATAAACATTCTTACACTCAGTGAAACTGTCTTCCTGAAGCATTTGGCACACTGATCATTTTCTTAGAGCGTGGTGGCTACATTCAATAAAATTTCCCTTGCTCATGACAGCCCATCCAGATTACTTCTCCTCTCCCACAGTAATTTTTCTGGACTAAACATTAGTCTGCATTTGTTCCTATTTCTAGAGTAACCACTACTTCAATTGCTCTTTCCATACAGTTAGCTTATCTACATATATCTTAAAATGTGGGGCCCGGAACTGGAGACACTATCTCTTGCAATGCAATTGCATGGGATATTACATCCCTCAGGTAAAATACTTCTTTATGGATTGAATGTTTATATCTTCCTCAAATTCATGTGTTGAAGCCCACTTACCATTGTAATAATATTTAGAGATAGAACTTTTATGGAGGTAATTAAGGTTAAATGAGATGAACGAGGCACTAATCTCCTAGGATTAGTGTCCTCATAAGACCATACAGAAGAGAGCTCCCTCTCTCTCCTCTATGTGAGGACACAGAAGGAAGGCAGCATCTGCAAGCCAGAAGAGCCCATGCCAGGATTCCAAATTGCTAATACCTTGATCTTGCTTTACCCAGTTTCCAGAACTGTGAAAACATAAGTAAACTAATTTCTGTTGTTTAAGCCATCTAGTCTGTAATATTTTGTTATGGAAGCTTGAGCAGATGAAGACAATATATTTCTTCTCTACCTAAAGTGTCAAAAGAATACACTGAGTTTTTGGTAATCATATGATACAGTTATACCTATCAAATTAGCAATTACATAAAAACTTTAAGCCTGATCCACACATGTTGTTACTAAGGTGTGTGTTCTCTGTTCTAGTCTGACACTTGTTTATTTTCCATGGAGATCTTCTGAGTACTGACCTGTCATCCTGTATTTTTGCAAACTCTTATTCACAGCGAATGAGCATTCCTTTACTCTTCACCCAATTTGTTAGTAAACATGTTCAATATACTTGAGAACAGAGTTTTCTGGAATATAAGTAGAAAGTTCCCAACAGGTAGGCATGAAGTGATTAATAAAATTTTAAATTAGTAGTATCAAGAAGATTTTCATGCTTTTTAGGCATTTAAAATTTTGTTTATTTTTAGCCAGTTTTATACTGTTTTATGTCATGGTAGGGAGGTGCTGCTGCTTCTGCTGTGGTGACTACTGTTAGTAACTGTACAATGCCTTAGCAAAGTTTCTCTATGGGTATTAAACATCTAAAGAATAAGAACATAATTCATCATCTCTTAAATTTCCAGTGTCCAGAACACCATGGCATATAATAAGTGCTCATTAACTATTTTTCAGACTCAACTATGTGTTGGACATCTCTAATGATACTACAGTAACAATTGAATTAGAAGAATTGGTATTTATCCGGCCCTGGCTGGCGTAGCTCAGTGGATTGAGCGCGGGCTGCGAACCAGGCATCAGTTTCGATTCCCAGTCAGGGCACATGACTGGGTTGCAGGCCATGGCCACCAGCAACCACACATTGATGTTTCTCTCTCTCTCTCTCTCTCTCTCTCTTTTTCTCTCTCCCCCCCTTCCCTCTCCAAAAATAAATAAATAAAATCTTAAAAAAAATAACCATAAAAAAAAGAAGAATTGGTATTTATCAATATAGATACACAATATGGATAATGGTAGAAGTGCCCACAATTGTTTCTTAAGTATTTTGAGGTAGTATCTTTATTTTCAAGCTTTGCCAATAAGTAATCTATTTTACCTGTTATCATTTTACTGGAAGTTCAGTAAATCATTAAAAATGCAAAATTTAATTTGTCTTTACTATTTATTTTATTCCACATATTTCAAAAATGATTAAAATCGTTTTTTTAGAATGCAAGAAAGACATTATGTACATTATGCCGGAAAGACATAATGTACATTTAAAATAACTATGAAAAATGAGGCAAAGAAAACACAAAATTTGCAAAAGCAATGGAACTAGAAATGAGGTCAGTATATTAAATGCATACTTTCAGTCAAATACCTTCTGGATTTGTGCCACAATTTGTCTGTAAGATTGGAGCAATCGACAGAAACAGGAAACTTGATTCACAATACAGTTGTTAACAACCAATGATCAAATGTTTCCTATCTCAGGATTTGGCACCAACCACCCATGCAGTATAATAAAACTGGCCCAGGAGGTACGTATTGTAGTACCTGTGTTACACTCTCCATATCTAATCCATTCCCCAGCCCTCTAAAATACCAACCTGAGTAGTGCCCTCTCCTGAAACACCACTTTCTAACCTAGACAAATAGAGTGGCCTTGCAACTGATCTCCTCACACCCATGCTGACCCAATCCCCAGCCACGCTCTTATACACTTTTCACGTTTCAGCTACAGTGAATTTTTAAAAATAAATATTTTATTGCCCTCAAGATAAAGCCTCAATAAGGCATGAAAAGTCTTACATAATATGCTTTCCCAACGTTGAACCAATGTCAGTTGACTATTTTTTTTTTTTTGGGGGGGGGGTTGGGAGTTAGCTAAATGGACCTTAATTTAGTTCCACAAAGTTACCCTGGTTCTTCCCAGATCAGACCCTTTGCTCTTGCTGTTCCCTCTGCTTGACTGTTTGTTTGTTTCATTATACAAACATCGTACATTTACTGGTGTCCAGAATCATTTCAGGTAAGCAGATGTCAGAACATCCATCTACCGCAGCGATTTTCAACCTTTTTCATCTCATGGCACAAATAAGTTAATTACTAAACTTCTGTGGCACACCAAAAATTACATTACATTTTATTTGCTTATCTGAGAAAAAGGTACAATTTTGACTAATTTACAAAAAGTAATAATAATAGTAATTACCTATACCTTTTGCTCCAAAGTGACTTATATATTTGTATATAAGGGCTTCTGGTACCAAGAATTAACCAACTAGATGCAACTTTATTATGTAACATGACAAACAAGATGCAACTCTATTATATGACCTACACATATTTAAAGTTCAAGACAGGACATTCACACAAGATGACTATTGTGTTGACTGTTGTCATTTTTTAATTAGAGTCACAAATTTATTTTTAAAAAATTCTTGCAGCACACCAGTTGAAAATCACTGATTTATGGTATATATTCAGTTGCTTACCTGCTATACAACATATATATCTTAAAATAAAGAAATCCTTTTTAATATGTAGGATAATTTTTGATAAATATACAAATGGTTTATATTGACTGGGCTGTGTAAATAGTGCTAACATTTTGGAAATATTAGCTTAACTCCACATTATCAACTCAAAAAGCTTCTCTTTTACCTTAGTGTAAAAAAAAGTTCTGCATTACAAATTATTACTTAGCATAATGAAAACATCATGCTTATATATCACAGTTATATAGTGTAAAAATATTAAAAACCCAAAAGTTGATCTTGAACATAAAGAAAAATCTAAATTCTATAAAAGTAAAATTTATTTAACAATCACTTTTCCTACTGCTTATTCTATAGAGCTATACTTTAAACTTCCTTTTTTATTCCTTTCTCCTTTATGAAGTAATCATCTAAAGATGCTTTGGGTAAGACAGACTGTAAAATCTCTGAGCTCCACTAAAACAGCCCTAAAAACTCAGGGTAAATCTACTTCTAGTCGCCATGCTGAAATGACGTACCTGTACGGTACACAGGGACTAAGAACACATTGCCTTTTACAGAGGCAGTTATAATTGTTAGTAATAGCCACTCTTCTAAAGTTGTATTTCTTTTTTTTTAATTGTAGTTGAAGTACAGTTTTCTGCCTTTTACTCCTATCCCAGTCCCCCACCCAGCCGTCCCCACCTCCCTCCCATTTCCATCCCCCTAGTTTTTATCCATGTGTCCTTTATACTTGTTCTTATAAACCCTTCCCCCTTTCCCCTGAAATTCCCTCCCTTCTCCCCTCTGGACACTGTCAGTATGTTCTCCATTTCACTGTCTTTGGTTGTATTTTGCTTGTTTGTTTGTTTTGTTGTTTAGGTTCCTGTTAAAGGTGAAATCATATGGTATTTATCCTTCACTGCCTGGCTTATTTCGCTTAGCATAATGCTTTCCAGTTGCATCCATGATGTTGCAAAGGGTAGGAGGTCCTTCTTTCCTTCTGCTGCGTGGAATTCCATTGTGTAAATGTACCATAGTTTTTTGATCCACTCATTTACTGATGGGCATCTAGGTTGCTTCCAGCACTTGGCTATTGTAAATTGTGCTGCTATGAACATTGGGGTGCATAGGTTCTTTTGGACTGATGTTTCAGGGTTCTTAGGATATAATCCTAGGAGTGGAATTGCTGGGTCAAAAGGCAGTTCTATTTTTAGTTTTCTGAGAAAATTCTATACTGTTTTCCTTAGTGGCTGCACCAGTCTGCAGTCCCACCAACAGTGCACTAGGGTCCCCTTTTCTCCACAACCTCTCCAACACTTGTTGTTTGTTGTTTTGCTTATGTTGGCCATTCTGACTGGTGTGAAGTGGCACCTCATTGTGGTTTTAATCTGCATCTCTCTGATAACTAGCGATACTGAACATCGTTTCATGTGATTTTGGATCTTCTGTATGTCCTCCTTGGAGAAGTGTCTGTCAAGTCCTTTGTTTATTTTTTAATTGGTTTGCTTGTCTTCTTAGAGTGGAGTCATGAAAGTTCTTTATATATTTTGGAGATTAAGCCCTTGTCTGAGGTATCATTGGCAAATATGTTTTCCCATACAGTTGGTTCTCTTTTTATTTTAATACTGTTTTCTTTAGCCATGCAGAAACTTTTTATTTTGATGAGATCCCATTTGTTTATTCTTTCCTTTATGTCCCTTGCTCTAGGGGACATATCAGTGAAAATGTTGTTGCATGAAATATCTGAGATTTTCCTGCCTATGTTCTCCTCTAGGACTTTAATGCTGTCACGGCTTGTATTTAAATCTTTTATCCACCTCGAATTTATTCTTGTGTACGGTGTAAGTTGGTGCTCGAGTTTCAGTTTTTTGCATATAGTGCTCCAGTTCTCCCAAAACCATTTGTTCAAGAGGTTATTTTTACTTCATTTTATGTTGCTGTCCCTTTCTTGAATATTAATTGACTGTAGAGACTTGGGTTTATTTCTGGGTTTTCTGTTCTGTTCCATTGGTCTATATGTCTGTTTTTATGCTAGCACCAGGCTGATTTGATTACAGTGGCCTTGTAATACAGTTTGGCATCAGGTATTGTGATCCCTTCTACTTTGCTCTTTTTTTCTCAAAATTGCAGCAGTTATTCAGGGTCATTTATGGTTCCATATAAATTTCTGAAGTGTTTGTTCTATGTCTGTGAAATATGTCATTGGTACTTTAATGGGGATTGCATTGAATCTATAAATTGCTTTGGGTAGTATGGACATTTTGAGTATGTTAATTCTTCTGATCCGTGAACATAATGTATGTTTCCATATGTATGTGTCTTCCTTGATTTCTTTCTTCAGTGTCATGCAGTTTTCTGCATACTGGTCTTTTACCTCTTTGGTTATATTTATTCCTAGGTATTTTATTTTTCTTTTTGCTATTTCAAATGAAATTTTTTTCTTGATTTCTGCTTCTGCTGTTTCATTGTTGGTGTACAAAAATGCCTTTGATTTCTGGATATTGACTTTGTATCCTGCTGTTTCGCCAAATTCATTTATTAAGTCAAGCAGTTTTTTGGCCAAGTCCATAGGATCTTCTATGCACACTATCATGTCCTCTGCAAACAATGACAGTTTTGTTTCCTCCTTTCCAATTTGATGCCTTTTATTTCCTTTTCTTGTCTGATCACTGTGGCTAAAATTTTCAGTACTATGTTGAATAGAAGTGGTGAAAGTGTCTTGTTCCTGATCTTAGTCTTGTCTTGTTCCTGATCTTAGTGGAAAAGATTTTAGTTTTTGCCCATTGAGTATGATATCGGATGTAGGTCTCTCTTTTATTATGCTGAGGAATGCTCCCTTTATTCCCACTTTGCTGAGTGTTTTTATCATAAATGGGTGCTGTACCTTACAAATGCTTTTTCTGCATCTATTGGTATGATCATGTGTTTTTTGTCTTTGATTTTATTTATGAGGTGCATTACATTTAATGATTTGCGGATGTTGAACCATCCTTGCATCCCTGGGATGAATCCCACTTGGTCATGGTGGATGATCTTTTTAATACATTGTTGGACCCAGTTTGCCAATATTTTATTGGGGATTTCAGTGTCTATGTTCATCAGCTATATTGGCCTGAAGTTTTCTTTCTTTGTTGTGTCTTTATCTGGTTTTGGGATGATGATGATTTTGGCTTCATAAAAAGAGTTTTGGAGTCTTCCATCATTTTGGATTTTTTGGAGTAGTCTGTGAAGGATAGGGGTTAGCTCTTCCTTAAATGCTTTGTAGAATTCTCCTGTGAAACCATCTGGTCCAGGGCTTTTGTGTGCCGAGAGTTTTTTGAGTACTACTTCAATTTCATCTGTTGTTATTGGTCTGTTCAGGCTTTCTGTTTCTTCTTCATTGAGTTTTGGAAGATTATATATTTTTCTAGATATTTGTCCATTTCACGTAGGTTTTCAAATTTATTGGCATACAGTTCTTCATAGTAATTTCTTACAATCCTTTGTATTTCTGTGGTGTCCATTGTAATCTCTCCTCTTTTATTTCTGATTATGTTTATTTGGGTCTTCTGTCTTTTTTTCTTGATGAGCCTGCTTAAAGGCTTGCCAATTTTGTTTATCTTTTCAAAGAACAAGTTCCTGGATTCATTTTCCTTAGAATTGTGCTTTTAGTTTCTATGTCATTTAATTCTGCTCTGATCTTGGTTATTTCCTTCCTTCTACTTGCTCTGAGCTGTCTTTGTTGTTGTTCCTCAAGTTCTTGTAGGTGTAGGGTTAGGTTGTTTGTTTAAAATGTTTCTATCTTTTTTAGGTAGGCCTGTATCACTATGAACTTCCCTCTCAGGACTGCTTTTGCTGTGTCCCATAAGTTTCGGGTTGTTGTGAATTCATTTTCATTTGTTTTCAGAAACTTTTTGATTTCTTCCCTAATTTTATTCTTGACCCATTCACTGTTTAATAGCATTCTATTCAATCTCCATGATTTTGAGTGTTTTGGTTTTTTTCCTTTGGGGTTGATTTCTAGTTTCAGTCCCTTGTGGCTGGAGAAAATGCTTGGTATGATTTCAATTTTATTGAAATTGTTGAGGCTTGTTTTGTATCTTATCACGTGGTCTACCTTTGAAAATGTCCCATGTGCATTTGAATAGAATGTGTATTTAGCTTCTTTGGGATGAAGGGCTCTATATATATCGGTTAAGTCCCTTTCATCTAGGGCATTGTTCAATGCCACAAACTTTGTTGATATTTTGTTTGGAAGATCTGTGCATTTTTGACAGTGGGGTGTTAAAATCCCTGACTATAATTGGACTATAATTGTGTTGCTGTCAATATCTTTCTTGAAGTCCTCTAAGATTTTCTTTATGTATTTGGGTACTCCAATGTTGGGTGCATATGTATTTACAATGTTTATGTCTTATTGGTGGATTCTTCCCTTGAGTATTATGAAGTGACCTTCTGGGTCTCTCTTTATGGTCCCTTTTTTGAGGTATATTTTGTCTTATATGAGTATTGCTACCCCGGCTTTTTTTCCTGTCTGTTGTCTTGGAAAGTTTGTTCCTAGCCCTTCACTTTCAGCCTGTGCAGGTCTTTTATCCCGAGGTGGGTCTCTTGTAGGCAACATATGTGTGGGTCATGTTTTCTTATCCGTTCAGCTTTTCTATGTCTTTTGATTGGAGCATTTAATCCATTTACATTTAAGGTTATTATTGATAGGTACTTATTCATTGCCATTTTCATACCTGTGTTCCCCTCTCTCTTTTCCTTCCTTTCCTTAAAGCAGTCCCTTTAGCATGTCTTGCAGAGCTGGTTTGGATGAGGTGTATTCTTTTATACTTCTTTTGTCTGGGAAACTCCTTATTTGGCCTTCTATCTTGATTGAGAGCCTTGCTGGGTAAAGTATTCCTGGTTGCAGGCCTCTGGTTCTCATTACTTGTAATATTTCTTGCTATTCTCTTCTGGCTTGGAGTGTTTAAATTGAAAAATCAGCTGCTAGCCTTATCGGGGCTCCCTTGTATGTTACTTCCTATTTCTCCCTTGCTGCCTTTAAGATTCTCTCTTTGTCTTGGAATTTTGCCATTTTAATTATGATGTGACTTGAAGCGGGCCTCTTGGAGTTCCTCTTGATTGAAACTCTCTGTGTTTCCTGGATTTGTGTAGCTTTTTCTCTCATCAAATTAGGGAAGTTTTCCATCTTTACTTTCTCAAGTAGGTTTTCTATCCCTTGGTCTTCTTCTCATTCTGGTGTCCCTGTTATATGGATATTATTATGTTTCATATTGTCTTGCATTTCTCTTAATCTCTCTTCATTCTTTCTGAATTTCTTTTCCTTTTCGTGCACTTTCTGGGTGTTTTCTCTACTTTGTCCTCCAACTCGTTGATCTGATATTCTGCTTCATTGATCCTGCTTTTGGTTTCTACTACTACGTTCTTCAGTTCAGAAACTGTATTTTTCATTTCATCTTGGCCCTTGTTGATAGTTTCTATTTCCTTTTTCATGTTGATATAATTTACAGTAAGTTCATTGTAGTTTCCCTGTAGTTTCTGGTAGCTCATTGTGAGCCCATTGAGCTTCCTGATAACCATTGCTTTGAACTCAATATCTGATAGTTGAGTTGCCTCTGTTTCATTTAGCATTCTTTTGGAGGCTTCCTCCTTTCCTTTCATTCGGGGATTGTTTCTTTGTCTTCCCTTTGTTTGTGATACTCTTCTTGTTAGCCTCAGCTTCTTAAATTAATCTGTTCTGGCTCCCTGGTTTATGGTGTGAACTTCTGTGATGGAATACCTGTGAAATTCAGTGATGCAGTCTCCTTTGGGTATTCTGGGGTTCACAGCTTCCACCTACTCTTTTTTGTTGGAGGGGTAAGGCAAAATGGTTTAAGACAGCAAGAGAGTATTCTATGATATTTACAGTAGCAGCTGGTAGAGAAGAGGTAGGGAATCCTTTGGATATGTTTTATGTTAACTGTGATCTTTTGCCCAACTGGCCATTGTTTAGAAAGAATGGAAAGAAGATAAGACTCTTGTTGGGGAGGGAAGGGTTGTGAGTTGGTTCTAGAAAGTGGTGAAATTGTGGGAGGTCATATTCTGAGGTGAAGTGAGAGTAAAGGATAGGAAATAGGTATAGTGTGTGAGAGAATAGAGTTAATCACTACAATAATAGAATTCTGGAAACCGGGCTAAGATCTGGAAGGGGTGTTGTGTAGTATTTACAATTGTATGGAACAGCTTTTATTTACGATAATATTAGAACAACAGTCATATGACAGAATCTATGAAATCTACGTAACCAGAATAGAGAGTATAGGACCTTGAGTAGTGTGTTAATGGAACACAAGTGAAGTGATGGACAGTACATTAGCAATACACTATGAATGAGAGAACAGTGGAAACCTGTCAAACAATACAATATAACCAGCCAGGCAAAGAAGACTAGACAGAAAGAAGGGGAATACAAAAATACTATTCAAATAAAAGATGTAAGAATAATGAAAAAATTATATTGCAAATATGCAATAACTTGTAGGTTCTCTGTAATAGCAAAGTGAAATTTATCTCACTGTCTCAGATGTTGGGATGCCCCTGTTTGAGTCCAACTCTGGTCTTTTCACAGTTCCAGGTTTTTTTGTCTCATTTGTGAGTATTTAAAAAGAAAGAAAAAAAGCAGAAGGAAGAAGATATAAAATTGTAAAGAAAGGAGAAGGAATAAAACAAGAAAGAAGGAAAAGGAAGCAAAAGGAATTGAGAGATAGAAAAATAATAAAAAATTACTTAAAGCAAAAATCAAACAAACAACAACAACAACAAAAAAAAACCCTCTTGTTTGTTTCAAACTGGCCAAACTGGTTTTTCTAATCTTGCTGGCTGCAGCAGACTGAGGGGTGACTGGTATCTCCTTTCCTGTTGAGCACTCATTCAGCTTCAAGCTCACTCTCCCCAGGGCTAGCCTGGCACCCCTCCGCAGGGCCCTAGGTGCGGTATCCAGGCCTTTCTAAGAGTGTGCTCTCCCTAGGCTTATGGGTGTGGGCTCCAGGTCTTCCACAAAGTACACTCTCCCCAGGATGGGAGCATGCTCACCTGGCCAGGCCACCTCCAGTTGTGAACTCTTCCCAAGGCTATACATGGGTGCTCACAGCCCCTGTGTGTTTGCCACTTAGTCCTTACTCCCCTCACTGTGACTGCAAGCAACCAGGTCTCTCCTGGTGCTGCCCAAACCCTGTTTGGCAGGGAAGGGAGCAGCTGACCCAGCTCTCTCCCAAGAGCCCTGTGACAGACCCAGCAGGTGCTGGTCCTGGGGTTGCAGTTGCTCTGGTCCCCGTGTGGGTCCCAGGGACCTTATTGTCTTGAAGCACTCTCCTTACCATCTATTTTTTCAATGTCTGCTACAGTTTTTGGTCTCCTATCTTCATATATGCTGGGGTACTGTTGGCTGTTTGCTCTGCTTCTCTGTAGATTGGCTAGGTTTTTCTCCCATGTGTAGGGAGAAGTGAAATCCACTCCCTTCTACCTCACCGCCACCTTCCTCCCCCCTGTATTTCTTAAATTACTTTATAAAAAGATAGTAACATTAATAAGTTATAATTTTTGTTACTATTTTTTATAATGAAAAATGTACTGTACCATAACAACATGATGTTTTAAAAGCACAAAGTCAGGGGAAAATATTTACTTTGGAAACTTTTCTTTTACAGATGGTAAGGGAATACCACTTCAAAATCAAATGTTAAACACAATGAATTTAATAGCCTTATCATCATATTTCATTCTAAGAGGGAATTTTCTTGGAAATTTGGTTCCTGATCAATTTATACAATCTAAGTAATGTTATACCAGTCAATATTAAGCAAGACCAATTAAATTTACACTAGGAAATTATAAAAAATGTAAATAAGTGTAGGAGATTGAAAGGTGTGCTTGCTATACAAGAAGAATGGAAAAAAGTAAGAAAATGAAATTAGCAATAGCTATCAGTGCTCAAAGAAAACACTTGTATATAGTTGGAAGGCCATATCAAATGTGATTTCTAGATCTTGGCAATTGTGGTATTAATACCAGTATGTGACCAAAAGGCATTCTTGATCAAAATAGGAAGGCAAGTTATCTAATAGTAGATGGTGGATTTACATTTGAAAGTAATAAGTGAACATGGTAAAAATAATTGTACAGACACAGAAGTACACATGTGTTAGAGATCTTTAATCACAATATTTTTGTCTGTATGTTAATGAATCTTATATTATTCCACTTAGTTCACTGATATTTATTTTATAGCATTAGTTGAAGAAAAACAATGCAAAATAAAGAGAAGTTGCTCAGAATGGATATGTGAATATTGATCACATATTTTATTGCTACATTAGCAGGAAATATCTCCTAAGCCATTTCATTAGCCAGAAAATGTTCCCATTCATGTAAATCAAGAGTTGTGAGAAGAATTAAATAAGGAACTATGGCCAGGTATGCAGTGCTAGCTTTCTCTGCTATTGTTTCCAGCTGCTAGTTTGGCCCCTTCAGCAGTCCATTATTTTAACCATGTTTAGAGAGTGTAATCTACACCAACCCAAAGGGAACTCCACAGAAATCCAAAATAATGACAGCAGAATATGTAAAAGTAGAAATGGTTATAATGATCATAGATATATTGAAAATAATATATAAAAGTGAGTATTTCTCTGTTAGACAGTAATATTAGGGTGGCTTTTTTTCTATTTCCAGACCATAATATTGTTATATCACAATTTCAACACACATAAACAAAATAACTATGTGAATTCACCATCGCTTCAATTATTCATTGGGTTTCACTCCACTAGATAATTCCATTTAGACATCTCTGACATCAAAGATTTAATAAAAGTAGTGAACAATTAGCAGCAGTATGGTGACTTCAATGTATGTATGCAGGAATTAACAGATTACATTTAAGAAAAAAGGGTGTCCAAATTTGAAGAAAATGAAGAGATTTTTACTGTTTGGCATTATAAACAACTTGTCATTTATATCATTGATGCTTGTGTTCTTTATTCTATACCTTAGGTTTATCTGTTTCTTTTTTTCCCACATGTTATACTACTGCTCAAGTATCTGTTTCTTAATTGTTCTCTGCTCCACAGGGTCTCTGGTGAATCCCTGAATAACTGAACATGTTTATCTCCCCCATGCACGAACTCTGGTCACCATGGAACTGAAGCAGCTCAGCACACTGGTCGTCGTGTTCAGGGAAAGTTGTCAGATTTCAAGATGGATGGCACAGCATCGACGCTGTGACCTCCTTTGACTTGAGATAATTACTTTAAATCATTTTTTACACCACAGTTTTTGTCTCTAGTGATAGTTATGATAAGTTAGGCATATAAAGTTTAATATAGATCTGATGTGGTGTCACAGTAATAATTCTATCTCCCCAAATACAGAAATCCTCAACTTAACCCTTAAATATTATTACACAACTAAAAATAAATGGATTATTTTAAAATGTACCATTGCCAAAGGGATGATACTAAAGCAGAATTTCAAAGAAAGGAGGTAAAATGAAATATTATCCATCAGAATCAGGAGTCTAGCAATGATATTTGTATGATAGGATTAAACACTATAACAGGTTAAAGCTAGAACAAGATAGAAAAAGAACTGATTATATACTCATGCACACTTCTATTTTCAAAGATAGTGTCTTTCAGACACTATGCAGCCCTTTCCCTAGAAATAAGAAAACTTTAAAATATTTGCTATCTTATTTTCTCTCTGAAATAACGAGTTATAAAATTGAAATATGCTTTAAAGTATAGAGTTGACTTGCTAAATTTTGCACTTAAGCTAGGTGGAATCATTTCACTTGTTTTCAACTTCAGACAAAGAAAATTATTAACTTGACTAATTTTTCTTTCTGAATTCTTTAACATATACAATTAAAGCTCAAGTTAATAACAAACTTAAATTATGTAAAGAACTACAACTTTAAAAGTATTAGAAATTAATAGCTTAATTCAGAAAATCTATATCAGAATGCTAAAATGTCATTGAATAGACAGAGGAACCCAAACAGAAGGAAAATAGAAAGTTTTATTTTTTAATTTTTCAATCATTAAACAGCTGTTCCTATTAATCAGTTATTAGTAAAACCCTGGTCATATGATCTGAAATTTAAAAATATCATTTAAACTAATTAGAAAAATCAAAGTACAATTCAAAATTTAATGGAATTAAATTAATTGAAAATGGATTAAATTTTGCAAAAAAATTATACAACATAAAGTATAAGAAAAAAGTTTTAAAATCATTTAAAATTTGACTACTCTTGAGATAATAATCAACACTTTAGTGAGCATCCTTTCATAAATCTATTTATGAGTTATATATAACTGCATAAATTTAAGTATATATCATATGCTCTGTTCTTATAATGGACAACTATATTTTGCTGTTTACCCTCTCCCTCTCTCTTCCCCACATCCCATACTCTGCACTTCCAGCTACACTCTGGGTTACAACAGTAGATAACCTGGTACGAATCCTCCTATCTTCTCTCTAAATATGTATTTTATCACAAATATGCATGCATATATATGTTATATATAAACTGTATATATGTGTATATGCATGTGCAGTATATAATACATACATACAATATGCATATTAGTCTACATGTCTGTAGATTTTTCTGAGTTTGTATTACAGAAATTAAATAACTGTATATTAATGTCTATGAATGTTGATTTTCTGGGTTTAGGGAAAAAAGGCTAGAAACCCCTCTAGACCTGTCATTCCATTGTATGGAAGTACCACAATTCATGTAACCATTCATGTTCTTTACAGCCAGCCTTTCTTTCTCTCCATTCCTTCCTTTATTGTGCCCTTTCTGCTGTTCACACTGAAAATGCTACAATCAATACATTCCTGTATATAATATATGCACTCTTTCCTACAGGGTGCTATCATAGGACTTGCATTGCTGCACCAAATTATATAGGAGCTTTTACTGTAATATGCGCAGCCAGATTGCTGTTGAATATGGTTGCAGCAATACTTAATTTCATAATTGATGTATAAGTGTAATTTTTTGCCAGTACAGTGTTAGTACTCTATAATCTATGTAGTACAAAGTGTTGTTATTCTTTAATTTTTGTGTTGACTTGCAAATCCAACACAAAGCTTCGGGAGCTTCCCAGATGAAATGGAAACTGGTCCCCCCATACATGAGGCAAGGAGAGACCTCTAAAGGCAGGACACTCCACATTGGTACGTGGCAGGTTTAAAGAGTGAGGAAACTTGGGAGGCTTCTCTTGGCAGATGCAAGATACATCTCTGCACCTACTCAACAGAATCTTAAAAGTTTGTGTAGAGGTTTTAACTGGGTTCAGCCTTGTATTCAGTCCAGATGATCCCAATAGCTCATTGCTCACTCTAGGCTGAACCCTTCAGGCTGCACCCCTGAGTATGGATGCCCCCAGGGAAACAGGGGAAGAACATACATTGCAGGGACAAGGAAGGAGTGAGGTGCTAGCTTGCAAGTTATTTGGCAATGTCTTTTTGGTCATTTTCTTCAACATTTTGTCAAACTACCAAATGTAAATGTTACCCTATAAAGTCACATCTATTTGTCACTTTAATTTGTATTTTCTCCAGAAGTAAGTGGAGCACCTCACTATATATTTTGCAGCATTTTATTGTTTTCTGAATCGTCTATTCTTAGCATTTTTGTGTTGCTCTGTTACAATATCAATTATAAGAACTTCTTAAAAATTATATATATGTATCCTTTAAGTGACATGTAAGCATTGTAATGTATTTAGTTTCACTTTGTTTATAGAATTTTGATATAAACATTTGATATACATACATATAAACATCTATCTTTTATATATTAGTTTTACTCAGTTGAAAGTTCTTTCTAGACCATAGTTAGTAAAATAGATTATCATAATTTATTTTAATTGACCTAAATACCCCAACTATAGATGGGGTTGTAAGAGTGGATTTAAAGAAAAAAGAAGGATGAAACCACATGTTGTGCAGCCTGTAAAAACCCAGATTAAAAGTAATGGGATGGAAAGATATACTATGCCAGCACTAGTCAAAACAAAGCAACAGTTGATATTTAATATTCATATTTAGATAAGATGTACATGGACAAATCATAATATTGGATTTAAACTTTTTAATGGACAAAACATTAAGTAATTTTTTTATTTATTTTGAAATAGAGAGGAAGGATTGGTTGATTCTTGTATGTGCCCTGACAGGGGATCAAACACATAACCTTAGTGTATCTAGATGATATTCTAACCAACTGAGCTACCCTGCCAGGGCTGAAATTAGTTTTTAAATTTTTTAAAATTTTTTCAGTTACAGTTGGCTTACAATATTATATCAGTTTTATGTGTACAGTGACAAAATTAAAGTTATATAACTTACAAAGTAATCACCTTGATAAATCAAGTACCCATCTGACACCATGCATAGTTATTACAATATTATTGACTGTATTCCTTGTGCTGTATTTCACATCTCATGACAATCCTATAATTACCATTTCGTACTTCTAAATTCTTTTGCCTTTTTCACCCACCCTCCCCAAGCCCTCCTCCCTTCTGGCAACCTTCAAAACATTTTCCATATCTATGAGACTTTTCTGTTTTTCTTGTTTGTTTATTTTGTCTTTTAGATTCCACGTGTAAGTGAAATCTTAGTATTTGTCTTTCCCTACCTGGCTTATTTCACTCAGCGCAATGCTCTCTAGGTTCATCCATGCTGTTGCACATGGCAAGCTTTCATTCTTTACTTTTTTAGAGCTGAATCATATCCCGTTGTATCTATGCACCACCGCTTCTCTGTTGATGGGCACCTGTTGGCTTCCAGTTTAACTACCATAAATACTGCTGCAATGAAAATATGGATGCACGTCTTTTCCGTCTAGTGTTTTGGGTTTCTTCAGATAAACACCCAGCAGTGGAATTGCCAGGTCCTTTTCTGACTCTTGGTACAGCTGTTGTTTTAAAGTCTATTTTGTGTAGTATAAGAATAGCTACCCTAGCTTTTTTGTCTGTTTCCATTTTCATGAAATATAATTTCCATTCCTTTACTTCCAGTCTGTGTGTCTTTTGATTTGAAGTGAGTGTGTTGTAGGACACCATATGCAAATGTCTTGTGTTGTTATCCATTTAGCCACTATAAGTCGCTTAATTAGAGCATTTAAACCTTTTGTGTTTAAATTAGATGTTAATAGATATGCATTTATTCCCAATTTTATCATTCATACTTTTTAACCTCTTCTGTTTCTTAAAGAAGACCCTTTAACGTTTCTTGTAATACTGGTTTGGTGGTGATGAATCTCTTTAGCTTTTTCTTGTCTGGGAAGTTCTTTATCTGACCATCAATTTTAGATGACAGCTTTGCTGGATAGAGTGATCTTGGTTCTAGGTCCTTGCTTATTATCACCTTGAATATTTTGTGACAATCCCTTCTGGCCTAAAGTTTCTGTTGAGAAATCAACTGACAGTCTTATGAGAACTCCCTTATAGATAAACTACTTTTCTCTTGCTGCTTTTAAAATTTTCTCTTTGTCTTTGAATGTTGGCATTTTGATTATGTTACCTGGTGTGAGACTCTTGGGGTGCATCTTGTTTAGGACTCTATGTGCTTCCTAAACTTGAATGTGTACTTCTTTCAGCAGTTTTCCATCATTATATTTTCAAGTAAGTTTTCAGTTCCTTGCTCCCTCCTATCTTCTTTGGGGACTCCCATGACATGAATGTTGCTACATTCAAAGTTGTCTCAAAGGTTCCTTAAAACATGCTTGTCTGATTGAGCCTGTTCTGTTTCCTTGTCTTCTAATAATCACTGGTTTGATTTTCTGCTTCATCTTCTCTACTGTTGATTTTCTATAATGTATTCTCTATTTGATTTATTATATTTTTTTATTTCTGATTAGTTCTTTTTTGTGTGTTTTCTAGTTCTGTTTTGATTTGTATGTTTCTTATCTCTTTGTTGAAGTTCTCAATAGTTTCCTCTACTCTCTCCCTCTGTTCATGGAGCATCATTATAACCAGTCTTTTGAAATCTGCATATGGAAGATTGTTTTTCTTCCATTTTGTTTAGTTCTTTTTCTGGAGTTCTGTTCTGTTCTTTCATTTAGGACATGTTTCTTCATTACCTTATTTGACTACCTATTTGTTTCCATGTATTAGGAAGTACTGTTATGTCTCCGAGTCTTGCCAGAGTGCTTTTAGTAGTAGGTGTCCTATAGAGCTCAGTGGCACAGACTGCCCAGTCATCCAAGCAGGTCACTCCAAGTACGCCCCACATGTGGACTATGTGCACACTCCTGTTGTAGTGGAAAATCCCCTGGAGTGGATTTTCTCCCAGGTTGATTGACCTCAAGGATTGACTGGGACCATTGTGGAGAATCTGCTGTCCAGGGCTGACCCCACAATGCAAGATTTGCTTCAGTGGGGTTCTGGTGACCTCTAAGACCACAAATTAAGTATGTTGCTTGTGGAATCTAAATGTCTCCACCAGGTGTACTTGCTCGCAGGCCTCTTTGGAGGTACAGGTCAAGGTCAGCTGCTACCTGTGCCTTGCCCAGAGACACACAGAATGAGGTACAAAGTGATCTGCAGATGGCATCTACTTGTGCTGGGTTCCAGGTGCCCATGAGTGGCTGAGCTGCAAACCAAAGCTCAGGCTGCTGCTAATGCCAGGCCTGGGGCCACTCAACAAGCAGTACAGCACACAGTGAGGCCAGATGCTGCTTGTGTGAGAGATTTTAGGAAAGTCTGGAGCCAAGATAGGATGTTTGTATGGAAGAGCTACTGGAAGTGGCTTGAATGGAGTCATAAGTTTGGTGCAGCTGCTCATCAAGGAATCATCACCAAGGCAGGGCAAACAGCATCAGCCAGGTTGATGGAGACTCAGATACAGTGTCCATCCACCAAGTCTGTGGGGAGAGGGCTTATCAGAGGAACAATGACCTCTGCCCGTTGTTCTGTCTGGGAGAAAGCTGTCCCTCCAGCTCTTGCCCCGATGCCAGACAGTTCATTTCCCCCCTTGTATCACTGACACCTTCAGAGCTGCTGCCCCCGTGCCCGAGTTCAAAGAGAGTGAATCTGAGTAAGTCTCTGTACTGGCCCTCTAAGCGCTCACTTGGACCTCCAGCAACGTTTTATCTCACTCAGCCACACTCTCCCTGGTTTACAGAGCTAAAAGTCCTGGGGACCTCTCTTCCTGGCTCTGGAACCCTGGGCTGCAGAGCCTGGTACAGGGTTGGGACCCCTTGTTCCCTGGGGTGCAACCTCTGCAGCTGAGATACTTCTCTCATTTTTTTATAAAGATTTTATTTACTTTTATTTTTTTAGAGAGAGGAGAAGGGAAGGAGGAAGGGAGGGAGAAAAACATCATGTGTTCGGACCAGGAATCAAACTGGCAAACTTTTGGTTTGCAGGCTAGCACTCAATCCATTGAGCCACACCAGCTAGGGTACCTTCCCTCTTTTTAAACAACGCAGGTAGCGTAGACCAGCCCATTTGGAGTCTTTCCCTTCCTATCGTCTCCATGTGGCTTCTGTTTTATTTTCTTAATTATAGGACCTCTTTTCAGCTAGATTTTAGGTGGTTCTCAATGATGGTTATTCTGTAGTTCAGTTGTAACTTTGTGTGGTTGTAGAAAGATGCAAATATTGCGTTAACCTAAACTGCCATCTTAATCACAGGCTAAACATTTTTAATTTGTTAAAGTTAAACATATAGGAAGAAATGTAATTAAGTTACAAGATAAAAAATACATTTTATATCAGCAAATATATCTAACTAGCGAAGCAGACAGTTTGACTACATCAATATTAATTTTTGTTATTATGGAATATATTTTAACAATATATTATTTAGCTACAAATAAAATAAATGATCTGAGAAAATAACATTTTTATTATAGTTCTTAATTTTCTCTTAACTATTTTATTTTAAAAAAAATTTATTGTTGTTCGATTATAGTTTTCCCATTTTCTCCCTTTACTCTCCCTTGCTTTACCCACCCCCACCTCCCACACTCAATGCCCCCCTCCAACCCCCTTGTGTTTGTCCACGGTTCCTTTATGTATGTTCCTTGACTTGACCCTTCCCCTTCTTTTTCCTGTTATCCTTCTCTCCTTTCTGCCCTTCTTTCCTGCCCTCCTCTGTGGTCACTGTCAGTTTGTTCTTTATCTCCATGTCTCTGGTTTTATCTTGATGCTTTTCTTAACATATCTTTTAAAAAATATTTTATTTACTTATTTATTTTTATAGAGGGAAGAAGAGAGGGAGAGAGGGAAAGAAGTATCAGTGTGTGGTTGTCTCTCATGTACCCCCAAATGGGGACCTAGCCCACAGCCCAGGCGTGTGCTTTGACTAGGAATCGAACCAGCGACCTTTGGTTCACAGGCCTATGCTCAATTCACTGAGTCACACCAACCAGGGCTCTTAATAGAATTTTTAAAGATTAATATCAACATTCATTACAGGTAACAGGTGGTCCCATGAATATCAAATGCTACTGTGAAGGATTAAGAAGGACTTAATGTTAATTATTAAAATGAATTCAACAACAAAAAATCATTTCATAAAATGTCACCTAACAGATCAAATTTTTATTGTGCAAGTCAATAAGAAATCAGTCAATAAACTGTTTCATAAAATGCTAATATAAATATTTTATGACAAACTCAATGTTCTGCTGACAAATGATAATGTCATTGTAACATGTGCTTAGATCTAACTTCAAGGGAATATGTGGCTTAAAATTTACCTGATTTCAATATAGAGCTTTGAGTAAATTTCATAGTCCTTCATGAAGGCAGCACAAGTTAGTATTACCTTTCTGTAAAAATAATTTAACATTTAGTAATGCAGGCAATGTTTTATCTTCTAATATGTTATGAGTCTTAGAATACTTTGAGTGTGTGAATTATTGAACAATCTCAATTTTGGCATACTTTTACAGTCCAGTGGGAACAAGAACTAAGAATTGTTTCATAAATGAGACACATATTATTGTTATTCCCAGAGTGTTACCAAATTAATGAATATGATCAAAAAGGTTTTTTTTCTGATTCAAAAAGAAAAACACATTATATATTTTTTTAAAATTTTAAAGGTTTTATTAACTTGTTTTTAGAGAGTGGAAGGAAGAGAAACATCAATGTGTGGTTGCCTCTCACACGCCCCCTGCTGGGCACCTGATGCACAGCCCAAGCATATGCCTTAGCTGGGAATTGAACCCTCGACCCTTTGGTTTGCAGGTTGGTGCTCAATCCACTGAGCCACACCAGCCACAGAACACCATATTATATTTTTAATTTTAGGTTTTTCTTTACTGTCATTTATATTTTGTAAACAAAATTGTAGGCTTTTTAAAAATTAGCAAACTGAATATTGCTGTGTAAAATATGTGGAAACCGTTATTTGAAACTCTCATTTTATATAAGGTGTTTGATACATATTTAAAATGATTTAATTACTGTGGAAATAGACTAGTCTTAACTAAATCCTCACAGCACTGAATTCCTACCTTTGTTGTGTTTGCTGTCCTGTATCTTGTACCACAGTTACACAAGACATGCATATCTCTCAGCAGAGCCTTTTTATATATTTTGGAATTCTCCCCAAAACACAGCATCCTGTATTATTATAGGTGTCCAATAATGATATGAACTTTTGTAACTGTAAGACAATGGCTATCATTCTTTCTGTTTTAGGTCCTAATCTTTATGAAGAGGTTCCTGAATTCTGTATTGGACAGTGTGTGTTCTGCACCTAGCTACTGAGACAGCTCATTAATCCTTCCTTTGCTTTCCATTCCTTTCCTGTCCTTCATCTAGGAATAAGATATTTTGCTATGTGCTGTAAAGCAGAGCTTTGCAACTCAATGGTGCCCTGTGAAAGACACAGATATGTCCTAAGATACTGACTTCAGTCCTGGAAATGAACAAGTAGGGCTTAGAAACTTCAGAAACTCCTTGGACAGTATTTCCAGATTAGAGTAGACTGGCCCCTGACTTCTCTGATGAAGACTGGGAATATACTGTCAAACTAAACTATAGGCTGTAAGCACACTGAAGGTATTGAAGACAACCACTAAGGTGTTCTACCACATGGAGGTTTACCTTAGTAGCCAGATGCACAACACACACTCTCTACTATAGAATGGGGCCTGTGGAATTTCTCAAAGAATTCCTCTTCCCAGTGCCCATGGAGCTTGTCCCTCAACCTAAGGTACTGCCAGTGGGGACCAGAGATTGGGGGAGTAAAGTGTGGCTCCTAACAGGTGACTCTTCGGGTGGCCACTCCAAAATTTTGAGATTACATATGCTTGACACTTTCGTCCCTTTGCAGTTAATGTGTCTTGCACTTGATTGTGGAGTGGCTTCTCCAACAATTCATGAGCATTCTGGAAATCAAGGATCACTATTTTGAAATGAAAAACTTTCAAACCTTTCATGTTTTATTTAACATGAAAAACTCTGATTATATCTAAAATCCATACCAATGGTTACAAGAAAGTTCAGTATAAAGTTAATTAAAAGACTTAATAACATCAACTTGGGAGAAGTGTTAAATTATTATTAAATATACAGTTCATGTTTTTTTTTTATCATCAACCTCTAAACAAAGTGTCTCAAAGATGAGAACCAACAAAACTGTAAAGAGATCTCAACTAAAAGTTGTGAAAATTTGCATTTAGCAATTCAATGCGTAAAACCTGATTTTAAAAAATAATGTTTGCAAGAGATCGTTTCTTTTTTACAAAGAAAATATTATTTTGAAGTTTGATATAATTCATGACTTACTATTTTCTTGACTACTCTGTAGTTATTCTTTTTTTAAGGATTTTATTTATTTATTTTTAGAGAGCGGGGAAGGGAAGGAGAAAGAGAGGGAGAGAAACATCAATGTGTGGTTGCCTTTCACACGCCCCCACCTGGGAACCTGGCCAGCAACCCAGGCATGTGCCTTGATTGGGAATCGAACTGGTGACCCTTTGGTTCACAGACCGGCGCTCAATCCACTGGGCTACACCAGCCAGGACTAATTATTCTTATAATTATTTAATTTATTGAAGAGTTGATTAGTCTTTTACCAAGTCCATTACAGACACCTTCAAAAAGGTGGGAGGGCCTGGTTCAGTGACACAGAATCATTCACTGGCGCACTAGCCTTGAAGGATCTTCACCTCTCAAACGTTATGCAAACATAAACTGAAATGTCTTCAAGAAGGTGTGAAACTAGAAGCCCCTGGGTGCTATAGAGATGCAGTCAACTGAGCAGTTGTGTTTAGCTTGGGAATCAGAAAAAGAGTGAGGATAAGGGGACAAAAGTCAAGGGAAACAAGCAAATACAGAAGAAGAAAAAAAAAACCTGCTTCAGATTTTAAAAAAAAATGTACTTAAAAACATAGCAGTGGGTATTACTTTGTTGATTTTCACGCCCTCATTTTTTATTTCCTCTCAACCCACCAAGACTGGTTTCTGTCACTCACTGACAAGCTAAAACTTCTTTTGGAACTTTATGAATAGCTTTTCACTTCTAATGAACAATTTTCAGACTGCAAAATTTTTATCTGTGTAACAGTGGCACACTTATTATGTTTTTTCACTTGAAATCCACAAAACCATGTCCTCCTGGCTGTCCTCTTAGTCTGAGCTGTCTTTATCTTTCATGGGCTTTTTTTCTGTCCGCACCCTGTCTCCCCAGACTAAGTTCTCAGTCCTCTTTTCCCTCCATACACCCGCTCCTTGGGTTTCCTCGCCCCTCCTATGGTATGTGATATCAGAGTTAGGCCGATTTCTCCTCAATTTCCCTGTCTGACCCAGATCTCTCAGCTGAGCCTCACACCCACTACACCATATTCTACTGCCGAGTGAACGTCTCCACTATGCATCCCTCAAGGTAATCAACATGTCACACATTTTGCATCTTATAATTCTCACACTGAAACACAGTCATAAACCCATTCACTCAATCCAACAGACATATTTTTTTCTCTTGATCTCTAAATTCTGTTCCCTCAGTCCAGCTTGTATTGCCGTTCTAACAGTATTATCTCTGGAAATTTGTCTGTTTCTCTGTGCCAGTTCAATACCTAAAAATGAGAAAAATCAGTTTTTGAAGGTTTAATATATGGACTTATATTAGAGGGTAAAAACACAATCCTTATGCTAGCTGGCCATATGTCCATTCATACTGCATGTATATTTTTAGAAAATAGTGGGGTTTATATAGTCTCAAAGGGTGATGAATTACTATTAGCGATGCCATGAGTCATTGCTTTGTTCTCAGCATTTTTGAGTAGCTTACATGCTATAAGAATCTTTCAAGGTGGTCAATTTTCTAAAAACAAATTCTTTAAATAGAATATTTCCAGTTCTTTGTAATGGGGAAATGACTGCCTATACAAATCTTTAGTATGTCACAGAGGTTTTGTTATTTATTTAGAGCAAATTACTTTAAAGGATTGGAAAACATTTTTTTAAGGGCAGTGCTCAAAATGTGCTGAGCAGTAAGATAAATTGTTGTCATAGGACATTACATAGCAGATTTTTAAAAAATATTTTTGTACCAAGTATTTAGACACAGTCAATTCATCCCTTTAAAGTATAGATGACATTTTAGCCCTTGAGAAAGCAACTGCTTTTTGAAAAAACAACTACACTATAGAAATGTAATTTAGAAAATTAATGTTTTAGCGTGTTTCCATGATAATTTGGGTTGCTGAAAATGTGCCTGGGTTTCCTACAAGTCAAATTTACACATTTGAAAAAACTCAGGAATATAATATTCAGATAAACATTCTCCATATATTTTAAAGCTATCGTAAAGCAAGACTTTCATTAGAATATAACTTAATAAAGGATTTCAAGACATAAACTTTGAATAATTAGTGGATTGGATCGAAAACTAAATATAATGATTTATTTTTTTGTGACTTGTTTATCCAGCATTCCATCTGCACCTGTAAGTCTTTATGGTGCATCCTCAGCTCTGGTGGCCATGAAAACCGGCCAAAGCAAACCAAAGTATAAGCAGATCTTAAAATACCTGCACTATAAAGTATTAAAGCAAAGTTTCAAGACTAATAAAGCATATTTGATCACATTACTCTCACAAAAAAGTCAATTAAAAATACAATAATATAAAGCATAAAATGTTATTAGATTTTTATTAACACAGTATAAAAATGGTATTGTAGGAAAGTTGAAATATTTAACTGATCAAAATAATATACACTTGAAATATTTATGTCTTATCTTTTGATTTCCATATTTTCATGGTTTAATGCCCAAATACATTAATATGTTGGGATGATAAGAGTAAATAATTTATAAATTCTACTAAATATATATTGGAGTGTATGCTGACTTTTATTTTACTAAGAAGGATACATGAAAATTTGCATACCACTGTCAAGTCTATAAAGTGTTAAAAATCTTTTGTAAGGCAGAGGTGTACACAGGATAAGTGTGGGTTCTTTGTCTACAGTCTACCTCACCCAAGTTCCAGCTTACACTGTGCACATAGAACGAACAACATAAGAAGGGACACAAAGTCTACCATTAGAAAACATACAACCACTCTTGAAACTCATTTTTATGGACTATCTGACCCTCAAATTTTTCTACCCATCTGTTGTGTTCCTCCAATGTCTGTCTTACCAGAGATTTCACTTAGTTGATATGGATTCTACTCCAACCAAGATATTCTGCATGCTTTTATGTTTGTTTTAGATGTGTTTTGGTTTGTTTAATGCACACACTTTATTTCCTCCATTACAAAGCAAATTTCATTTTCTTCACTAATCTATTAATTTTACATAGGGTGTGAAGTAATTTTATATATTACACACATAGTTTTTAATTTCTTAGAAGATATTTCATTTTCGCTTACTTGTGGCTTTATGAATGGATCTCTCAAGTAAAATTTTACATTGAACAAAGCAATGAAGTATTTTACTTTTGTATTGTGCATATCTCTACCAATAAAATCCCTATGAGAAATCTAGTTTTGAATTTAATTTGTAGCTACGCTCCACTATTTCAGATAGTAAATAAAGGAACAGTAGATATTGTTCATCTATTTTCTCATAAAAACACATAAAAGTATAACAAATTTGATATAGTGTTAATGTGCAGGGGTAGACAAGGCAAAGACTTTACCCGTGTAATTTGAAAATGGTGTTTTTATGCTTATTTAAAAGAGCAATACAGACCAATTTTTTTAAAGTTTAGAAGTACATAGATGTGGAAGGGAATAATGGGAGAAGGGGGAAGGGTTTTCGGGAAGATGTGTAAGGGACACATGGACAAAATCAAAGGGGTGTGGGATCGGGGGAGGGATGTGATGATGGCTGGGGTGGAGGGGAATGGTGGGGGGAAAGATCGAGACAACTGTACTTGAACAATAAAAAAACTTAAAAAATAAAAATTAAAACATTTCAATTACATATTATCCCACATTCCACAAATAATGATGAATAATCCTTTTGTTGAGATTCATCTAATTTTATATGCAAAATTATATTACATATGATGCAATAATATATACTTTCCTGCTAACACTATTTTTGTATTCTTCTAGAATAAAATAAAGATATTCAATAATCAACTTCAACAGTAAGTGTGGAGATGGTAGTGGTAAAGCACATGAAAGTTCATCCATAATTTCTTCATTGTACTAAGAGGTGTGCTGGGTTGGCAAGCACACATTGCACAAGAAAGCAGACAGGACTGTGAGCAGAGTCATCTTGAAAGGGAAGTTATTACAGCTCCATGTTATTTTGTTAAAAATGCTATGCAAAATGTATTGTCACAGCCAAGAATAGGATATGATGAAATATACACAACTGAATCCTCTTAGGTGCTAAAAAAGGAAGGAAAAAATCAGAAAACAAGAGAGAGGATGTCCAGTTTAGGACTCGAACCCAACAAACTGGGATATATGTGATTAATAATGGGGAAGAGAGTAACTTTAGTATCAATAATTTGAGTTGTGTTAAGTATCAGATGGTCACATAACTAGAGTGTCTGCTTGTATTTCCCTTTCTTTAGATTTTCTCTTCCCTAACCAAAAATATATCTACTTTTTAAATGAAATAAATTAACGATATTGATCTAATTTTGCTACCATGGCATTTGTGTTAAATTACTCAGTCAATACTAACATTTCTACAAATATGCAAATGTACTTAATATTTATTTTATTATTGGTGTATATGCTTTAGCATAAGTCAGACCCAAGGCAAAGACAACAGGTGCAAATCAATTAAAGGAAATTAAATAGAATAGTCACAAAAGCATAGGCTTTAAGCCAGAATGATGTTGCTTTGAATCCTGCTGCACCATTACTAGCTGTGTGTCATTGAGCTGTTTACATGACCGAACCTTCATTTTCTCATCTCTCAAACAATGCTAGTACAACTAAAATGGAAGAGCTGTTTTAAGAACTAAAAATTATGTCTATATCATAGTACCTTAATAAAGGACTATTATAACTATAATTATTAAATTGTGCAAAGTAAATTAAATTTTAAAATATTGAATATGCATTTTATGAATGTGTTTAGCATAGCTGCTTAAACTGGAAATCTCAATCTATTGTCTACTTTCTTCAACCTGAAATAACATTTTTGAAAGGTTTGATTGTCCAAGTAATTCATAAATTCTTCAGCAACTACCTATACATGCATGAAGTCAAGCAAAATTGATTGTGACTTAATTATTAGAAGAAATTCAATAGTATTTGTTAATAAATAAAGTAAAGGAGAAATAATGTATCTCAAAACTTCATTTTTGTGTCACTTGCTAATTTATTTACCTGATACTTATTTAATGTTTACATGCATAAGGCTCTGTAGTGTCTGGTTTTGTTCAAACGTCTGAGCTTTACTGGCTACTAATTCATAACATGATTTCAATCTCTGGGTTATCCATTGCTTCTAATGTACATCTACTTCTTTCCTGTCTGGAATGCTCTTAACTAGTGAAAACCTTCCAGGGTTTTATAATGAAGCTCATATATTTCCCATCATGCTTTATGTGGCCATTCCTATCCTAGAGCTAGCACTGGGGTAGGAGTAAATCAGTGATCTCTGCCTTGAAGATCACAGGGTTTGCAACATATTTTTTGTACTCACTTGTATGTATGCATTTATGTACATGTGCTTGTGTTTGCAGTTCTTTAAATGTAAGGAACAAAGATCATAATAGATAAAGTACTTCTTTTATTCCCTTATGATATCATGATCCTTAGTCAATGCTCTGCAAATACATGGTGAATGAAGGAAAGACTTCCAGGTCCTAATTGGTACATCCTTTCAATTACAGTGACCCCAGAGAGGAATGAAGAACATAAAACAAGGAAAGTAATCTTTTTGATAATGAGGATTCTGTGGTCCTGGAAGAGAGAATTAATCAGCATTAAAGTCACAAACAGTGTCAGTTTCATGGAAGGACCATGTTGGATAGATAGATGACAAAATATTAGTCAAGCAGTTGTCATAGGGCAAGATTAGTGTGCTGATTTCAAGGTTGACAGACTAAAAAGGTAAAGTAATGCACTCCATGAGGCACTAGGATATTCTTCCTATTGCTGGAAAGTACAGCAAAATATGTGAAAATTTTAAAAATTATCAGTTCAACTGGGAAAATATAAATGCATTAAAAAACTAGGTCATGCCAAGAAATGATTTAGCAAATAAATACACAAACAAATTTATTAAATTGTTGATATTATTCTGGATAATGCACTGGTCTCTTACAGAGTAAATGTTAAAAGTATGGTCATCTATTTATATGAATGTGTATATGGAACTCAGTGTTTTCCAGGCATGCAGATAATTAACAACAGACATGGCCTTTCAGGAATCCCCAATGGTTGAAAACAAAAATATGGTACAAACAATTCAATTGTTTTTGGAAACCTTAAGGTTGATACCATAAATAAATGTATTTTATTTGATTATGGGAGAAGCAAATTTACAATTGTTGAAGAGAAATTGTGAGATGTTCTCATTACATAAAGGAGAACAATAGGGCTTCTATCTATATTTTTAAAATCATCATTGTGATGGCATAAATTTAATAATGATGTTTTCTAATACAGTGCAGCTATTACTCCTTTTGATACCTGAAAAGATAAGCAAAAAAGGAGGCTAGAATTAATTTTGTAGTGCAGAATTTGAGTTGCAGTTATCAGTATGAACTCATGCTTAGTTGAATACATACATAGACAGAGAAACAACACAGGCGTGTATATATACATAAGTTAGTATACTATGTTTGTCTTATGTGAGAACCTGGAAGCAATGACAGCCCAGTAACAATGAACAAAGCCATTGTCAAGATTTTGATTTTTAAGTAACACTCTCCAGCAAAAGGAAACAAGACTTCTTTAAGTATCACACTAAGGCTAAAACAGAAAATACACATGATGACTGTACTTCATGACTCACTTCCAAGGAAGATAATAGAGATACTTCATGAACACATTTTAACCAATAGATGGATGTTCTCATAACTGATGTCATTGAAAATAGCATGGATCCCCTTGGAATTAGGTGAAAAAGACATTTAACTTTTATGATATTATTAACAAAAATTCATAACCTCAGTCTAAGCATGAAAAAAGAATCTAGCAAATTTAAATTGGGAGACATTCTGCAAAACATCTGACCAATATTCATCAAACTGTCAAGGTCATGAAAATGAGGATGGTGAAACTGTTTCAGGACAGAGGAGACCAAAGAGATGTGACAACCAAATGAAAGGAAGTGTCCTGAGTTGGATCCCGGGACAGAAAAATATGCAAATGAAAGAACTGGTGAAATCCAAAAAAAAGTTTACAGTTAAGTTGAGAGTAACATGCTAGTGTTGGTTTCTTGGTTTCAACAGATGCATCTGAGTAATATAAGATGATAACATTAAGGGAAATTGAAATTATGTTGAGGATATATACAAACATTCTGTAGTATCTCTGAAAACCTTCTGCAAATCAAAAATTGTTCCAAAATGGATTTTACTTTTTAAAAATTATGATTTGGTTTCTTAGCATATAAATGGGACCAAAGAGGCTTCTATCTTTTCAAAATGATCATTTTGATAACATGGATTTAATAGTGAATGGTAATAATATATTATAGGTATTATTCCTTTTGAAATTTTAATTTTCTCAACTTCAGTCTATCTTCTAGTTGGCTCCTAAAAACTTTTGACATAATCTTAGTATTTATAATAGCTTTCTTGTTTTCTGTTATTACCAAAAATTTTCCAGGGGCACCTTACAGTTTTCTTCCTTGAGTTGGAATGAGTTATTTTTCAAAGGAACTCTAATGTCTTTCAGTAATAAATGGTATTAGATACTACAAACTGTGAACATGCAGTGCTTATTTTTCATATGTTATTCATTTTTTCTAAGTCTTTAGTGTATAGAGCCAAGAAATACATATTTTATGGAATATATTAAATACACTAAAACTTCCAGTTCAAATTCAGAATTACCAGGCTTTTTATTTACCTTTTTCAATCTTAAGATGTATCATCTTCCTCTAATGTTTTTTCCAACAAAGTGAGCATAATAATTCATTTGCTTTATACAACGTATACCTAGCAATCTCAAAATAGCAATATTAATGTGAGTACCAACAATATGATTAGTGAAGTAAGTGTAAATTCTCTTTTTTGTGATTATTTTTGTATTTAGGAGCTATCCCACTTGGGAAGCTAAGCCAAAATTTTCTTTTTAAAAATATATTAAATAGCGCAACTCTAAATAGCTACGGAATGTTGGTTTCTTTTTTCCCACTGTGATTTTCTGTTCTTCAAGGAAATACTTCTTCTTTTCGATAAATACTAGTGTGCCACACTCATGTCTCTACCTTGCCTTTTCTCATGTAGTGTGTCCTTGAGATCACCCTGTCATGGTATACAGAGGCACTCCTTTTTCCTTGAATAGCTATACAGTACCCCACTGTACAGATACACCATAGCTTAGTAAGATAGCTTCCTTTCAAAGGACATTTGGGTTGTTTTGTGTTTTGCTATAATAAATTGTACTGTAATAAAAAGCTTTGTGCATGCACTTTCATAATTCTGCTAGTGTGTATTTAGGATAGAAGCCTACTAGTATGATTTTAGGGTCAAATAACTTTTATTATTATTTTTTCACATAGTCATTTTTAACATAGATAAATTCCTTCAGTTTCCAAATTTCCCTCCCTGTCTCCAACCTCACTGTATATCATTTACCACACTTATGCCAAGATTTTGGCTCTAAAATAAAAATCTGATCATTTTACCCCATTGCTTATAGACTTTCATGATTTCTCTATTTTTGTGAGATGAAGACAAAACTGTTGAGTGAGATAGTTCATAACCATCTCTCTTAGCTTTCTAGCCACACTTCCAGCACTTCCGCATATAACTTTAACTCCAGCCTTACCAAACTTTTAGAAGCTCCCAAATGTTTTATACATATTTTTCTCTCCTTCTTAATGGCTATACACCAATAAAAATTTAGATCAACTTTTTCTTTGTGAGTTCTTCATGAATTCTCTCAAAGTCAGCATTAAACTTCTTATTTTGCTCATATGGCACTCTACACCTCCCTCTACTGGAGCCTTGATCACATTTTTAGCAACTCTTTATTAAAAAGAATTGTCTATGATGTTCCAGAGCTAGGCTGAAAGTTTACACATATATATATTCTATCAGAACAAAAAAAGTAAGTAACATATGCAGGGTACAATAGTAAGGAAGGCAAGGGCCTGTACAATCTGAACCCATTTGTTATTATTCTAAAAACTTGAGACCTTTCAAGTAGACCACACTATTTTTCTAAAGGTTGTGGATTTTTCCAGTTTACTTTTCAGCTTCCAGACCCCTCACTGCACCTTCCCCTCATTAACTCAGCAGAGGTTGATAAAGACAGCATAGTCCCTGAAATCAGACAGGCCTGAGTTTTATCCATAGCTCTTAACTTTAACATTTGCTAATAATAAAATCATGAGCAAGAATTTTAACTTTTAGATGCATTTCTTAACATAACAATACCTAAATTCTTCTGTTACTCAAATGATATATATAAGACCCTAGCATAATCCTTGGCACATTAATGAGGGTCCATAAACATCAGGGACCTTCTAATAATGACAGGGATTTTTTGCTTTGCTCACCTTTATATCTTAAGCATCTAGACAGTAAACACATATGGTAGGTGGTCAGTATATAACTGTATATGAGTAATTTAATTTAAAAAAATAAACTATTCCCCAGAAAACTTGCTCTTCTTCCTAAGTTCTTTTTCCTAATTGAACATACCACCAACCTTCTGATCACTGTGGCTTCTATTCAGAAAATTCAACTTTCAAATGTGGAGATACCACAGACCCTAAATATGGCCACACTCCCCATGACCCCCAATCAGCTGTTGAGTGTACCCTGTTCATTTTGTCTCAGCAATCTTGTCTTCCTCATCTTGCCCCCCTCAAATTCTGTCTCCCTCATTTTGTTTCTTTTCGATGTCCTACTCCAGTCCAGTTCCATATCACCTGATTTTTTGCCTATAAATTAGTCTTGGCTTCTGCCTTTACTGATCTACATAACCAACTCATCCCTCCACTTCCACTAACAAAGGAAACCTTTTTATATACCTGGACTTCCTGTCAAGATGGAAGCATAGGTAGACACTTGTCACCTCCTCACACAACCACAAGAAGAATCACAACTAACCTCAAAACAAAAAGCACCCAGAACTGTCAGAAAATCAAACTGTATGGAAGTCAGACAACCAAGTATTTAAAGAAGCCATATTCATCCAGATGGGCAGGAGGGCTGGAGTCAGGGAGCCAGGGTGGAGAGGATGCACTGTGGTACCAGAGAGGTGGCAGTAGCAGTGGAACAGGCAGTCCCACATTCATACGTGGTGGAAAAGGTTGGGGAGATACCTTGGGAGTGAGAAATGCCAGCCCCAGGCCAGACCATGCAGCCCAGGGTTCCAGTGATGGAAAAATAAAGCCTCATAACTTCTGGCTAGAAGGACCAGTGGGGGGTGCTGTGGTGGAAGAAACTGCCAGTTCCTTATGATAGTCTGTTAAAAGGACCCACGTTGTCTTGGAGCATATGCAAACCTGCCCACTCTGGGGACCACCAGGGCAACAACTGGAGGGGTGCCAGCTGCATACTGGAATTGGGTGAAGTGAGTGAAAATGGGGCTAGTACTGGGCTGACCTCCAGAAGCCAAGCAGCAGCATTGTCCCCTCTCCAACCCCTCTGCCACACACAGAGCCACGGAGCAATGAAACAGTTTGCCTTGTCCTGGCAAATACCTAGGGCTCTGTTCCTAACAACTTAACAGGTGTGCTAAGACATGGAGTCAAAGAAGCTCTACCTAAAACACAGAAACAAACACAGGGGAATGCCAAATTGAGGAGATAAAGAAATATACCCCAAGTGAAAGAGCAGAACAAAACCCCAGAAAAAGAACTTAGGAAAAAGAACTTGAAACAAAGATAGCCAACCTATCAGATGCAGGGTACAAAACACTGGTGATCAGGAGGCTCAGAGAACTCACTGAGTACAGCAAAAACATAAGGGAAGAAATGAAGGCTACCATAAGTGAAATAAAGAAAAATCCACAGGGAACCAATGGTGAAGGGAAGGAAGCTAGGATTCAAACTAATGGTTTGGAATATAAGAAAGAAATAAACATTCAACCAGAAAAGAATGAAAAAATGAGAGTATAAGAAGACTCGGACATCTCCAACAGTGCCAACATCCAAATCATAGGGATGCCAGAAGGAGAAGAGGAAGAACAAGACATTGAAAACTTATCTGAAGAAATAATGAAAGAAAAACTTCCCTAATTTGGTGAAGGAAATAGACATACAAGTCCAGGAAGCACAGAGAGTCCCAAACAAGTTGGAACCAAAGAGGACCACACTAAAACACATCATAATTAAACTGCCAAAGGTTAAAGATAGAGAATCTTAAAAGCACCAAGAGAAAAGCAGAGTTACCTATAAAAGACTTCCCATAAGACTGTCAGTTGACTTCTCAAAAGAAACTTTTCAGACAAGAAGAGGCTGGCAAGAAGTATTCAAAGTGATAAAAAAGCAAGGACCTACAACCAAAATTACTCTATCCAGCAAAGCTATCATTTAGATTTGAAGGGCACATAAAGTGCTTCCCAGACAAGGTAAAGCTAAGGGAGTTCACTTTCACCAATCCCTTATTATATGAAACACTAAATGGACTTATCTGAGGAAAAGATCAAAACTATGAGCAGTAAAATGACAACAAGGTCACAATTATTAACAATTGAATTTTTGAAAACAAAAACAGGAATAGAAACATCAATATGAAGATCATTTGAAGGGTTATCAGATAGGAAGGGAAGGAGGAAAATTGGGGAAAAGGTACAGGAAATAAGAAGCATAATTGATAGCTACAGAATAGACGGAGGGGGGGGTAAAAATAGTATAGGAGATGGAGAAACCAAAGAAGTTACATTCATGACCCATGGACATGAACTAAGGTGGGTGCAATTGCTAGAGGGAAGAGGGGTGCTAGGAAGAGGTGACATGAGGGAAGAATTAGTACAACTCTAATAGCATAATCAATACAATATACTTTAAAAAATAAAAAAACAAGAAGTATCATACTTGATTATACTATTAGCCTCTAATATATATCAGACAGTTCCCAACAAAACAAGGTTCAATATCCCAAGCACTTTTTTCAATTTGCTTCATAATGGTCCAACCTGACTTTCTGTTCCTAACACCCTCTACATGCTCAAGTTTGCACTCTACAACACCCCAGCAACATGTACTTTATAACTTCACGCCTTTTTTTTCTGCCTAGAAATCTCTCTCTCTCTCTCTCTCTCTCTCTCTCTCTCTCTCTCTCTCTCTCTCTTTCTCTCTCTCTCTTTCTCTCTTCTATCTCTTCTTACTGAAAAATCTAGACAAAGCCCTCTCTGGTGCACTCCATGTGCTGTTTCTCCTCCACTCTTTGACAGTGATTAACTGACTCTATGTGATCATATTGGCTAATTACGTGAGAGTTTTGAGTCCGAGGTTGTGGCATGTTCCTTACGGAAGCCCCACAGCATATGAGCCTTCCCCATTGCAAAACTGCCAAATGCCAGTTGAATTGACTTCACAGGATCAGAGGTTTGGGGAGTTCTAAGGAAACTTAGAAATCTCTGGTAGATAACTTCATTCAATATATTAGAAACTGACAATTCAGAAAATTGTGAAAACATTCTCTTAGAATAACATGAAAGCAATAAAATAAAATATATGTCTTTGGTTTTTTTCACTGCAGGAATAATTCTCTGAATTTTTATATTTATGTAGCATGATCTTTTACCTCTGGCTTTACAAATGCTCCAAAAAGAGGCTCAGGTCATTGTTTTCTGTATACAAATTCACAGTTGAGGATAATAGGAGGTACAGCACAAGTCATATTTATAAAATGGTTCAGAGGACCATACACTCAGGATTAAAAGTTCAGATGTTTGTTGTACCACCACTAACCACACTTTTATTCCTCACTGTTTTGTCTTCAGCATTATTTATTATTACTTCGTTATTTATGAATGCATATAATCTACCCCCAGCCTCCACTTGCTTTCCTCGCTACACTGACTCCAAAACCGTGTCATTTCTGGTGTATATAAAAGACAGATATGACATGAGGAGATTTCTATAGAGATGGATATTCAGAGAAAGGTACAATTATAAAGCAAAATAGAAATTTTAGTTAAATGGAAAAATGGAAATTCCAAAAACCAGATTACTGTCTTGGAAAAATATGGGTGTGCCATTTGTGGTCATATTAGCTGAGGTGTCATCATGGCAATTAGACAAAAAAAATGAAACTAGTCCTGCATTTCTATCAATGGTGGCATTACGCCATATGAAAGCTCAAATCTTTCTGTTTAGAGAAGAGTAAGAAGCAATAATTACCTCTGTGCATTAGGCAGACCTCACTACTGCCCAACTAAGTGATGAGTTTAATGATTTGGGGGGCTTTGAAATTTTAACATAAATTCAACTTGAGTTTTATGTGGCCTATTTTATTTATGTGATTAAAAAATAGAATGATATTTCCAGCCTTAGTCTTTACACTGACAAAAAGAAAACATTTCAAGTCCCACTTGACTTGAAAGACTAAACCGTTATAAACTGAAATGACAAATGTATGATTTGTGTAATCCAATTACTCACAATTAGGTTTTTTTTTTTTCATAACAATCTGTGATGAAATGTAACAGAAAAGTGGATAAACAACAAAAAAGATGTGATTTTAAGAGCAAAATTCAGAACTTGGAAAAACACCCTGAAGTTTTAGTGGGGAATATTAAATATCATCTACAACTACAAATACATGTGATATCCAATCAAAAGAGGCTTGAAGGAGTAAAGGCAGCACATGTTTCAACAGAAAAAGTCTTTATCAGGTCAGGCACATGTAAGGTCTCCACATTAATTGATCCATTCTCCACCTTGCCCAAATGTTACATCACATAAACATAAGCACTATCTGTCTTCCCCCTCTAATGATTTCTCAGAAGCTTATGTTGAACTGATGCAACCCAACATTCTGGGCTTTAAAATGACTTGATTCAACCAATAACACCCAAAACACTATAAAGATTTAAAACACTTTCTCTCTCACAGTTGAATGAAATTAAGGACTTGTAGCTACTGTCTAAATCAAGAGACCGCAAATGGTAGAGAGGTACAGAAACCTGTCAGTCATTGCTACCACAGTCATGTCACTCTGCTTTGGGACTCCATCCAACACAGTCAGGTGACATGAAGTCCTAAATGTGGTTTGCAGAGATGTGACATCATAGCTCCAAAACTTTCCAGCATAGTTAATATTATTCTACCCAGTCAGAACTATTGACATCAATGTGTTGCTTACGTCTTCTGGGAAGGGCATGGAAGAGAGTATTCCAGAGGCCAACCTAGCAAAATATGTGCACATGAAAAAATGCCCTGCTTTTTCTATCAGACTCTGTGCCTACTGTCTCAAGCACTAGCCATCCTCCTTCCTCAGCCCCTGAACTGAGTCCCCAGACTCCTGAAGTGGGCCACAGCAATAGGGAAAAAATGTTCTCCTGAATGCAGACTGGAAGCAAGAGTTTTCAATTACTCTTCCTATTTGACGCTTCACGCTGTTCTTATTTCTACTTGTGTTTCATGTCTGTCGAAGAATGGTACAGGAACTCAGTTTTCATTTCTTGGCTTCTTTCACATCCTGTTCACTTCCCTAAACTTTGCTATTTCGACTAATGTTTTCTTCCTTCCTCCCTCTGTTCCCTGGGCTGTTTCAACTTCTCTGGTTGTCTTCTCTGGCCTTACCTCCTCCAATTCTTTCCTCGGGGGTACCAGTCCCTTAGACCTGCCCGGGCTGCCCATTGCCGCCTTTTCCCCTCCTCTCCTTTCCTGAGCCCCTTCGCCTCCTCCGCTCCGGTTTCAGGCTCTCCAGAATCTGGGGCTGTTTGCTGATGAGAAATCTGCTGCAGCGCGGACCTGAGTCCCCCGCGCGCAGCCCAGTGGCAGAAGAGGGCGAGGCTGCGAGGAAAGCGAGGGCTGTAGGGGAGGGAGGCAGCTGGTCCTCCCGGTGAGCCTGCGAGAATGCAGCAGGGGGCCGGGGACCTGGGAGGCACGAACTCCCCGCGCCCCTGAGCCGGGCTGCAGACCTGGCCCACGGGCCAGTTTTCTGCCAAGTGCAGTCGAGAAACAGGCGCCAGGAAAGCAAAAAGAGGGGCGCTAAGAGTGTTCATCTCCAGAGCAGGCCCTTCTTCGGACAGGGGAAGAAGAGGAGAAGGACCCAGTGAGTGGTAAGGAGACCGGAAAACCCGTTTCCAGAATGGTTCACTGGTGTCGGGAGAATAGGGCACCTCGGTGAGCACCCAGAGGTGCAGCCCGCCGAGCAGGGGGCGAGGGGCGCGCGAAGGCAGTGCGGCGCGCTCGGGGAGGGGACGCGAGGAACACAACGATGCCCGGGGTTGCTGCAGGCTTGGTGGGCTTGCGAGGCTGTGCAAGCAGGGGAGCGCGTGCAGCGGCTGCGGTGCCAGCGTCCGTGTGTATGTGAGAAAACGAGGGGCGAGCGCGAGTGCGAGAGAGGCAAAGAGAGAGCGCATGTCTCATCCCTGCAAGCAGCCACTAGACGCTCCACCACCATCTTTTGCATGTGCAACATTTGCAGCCGGACAGCAAACCTCTCCCAGGGCTATGGAGACTGCGGGAAAAATCTGGCAGCTCGCAATGGATTGCTAAAGGGAAAGAGTCAGAATTAGAAACCACCCAAACCTCTCTCCTCCCTCCCCCCCCCTTTTTTTTTGTTATTCTTTTTAATTTTAGCGCCATCGTCTTCAATGCCTCTCTGAACAGCCTTTAGGAAGAGTGCGAGAGAAAGAGCGCGCGCCAAGGAGAGGAGAAAAGAAGATGAGGATTATTTGCAGACAGATTGTCTTGTTATTTTCTGGATTTTGGGGACTCGCCATGGGAGCCTTTCCAAGCAGCGTGCAAATAGGTAAGCTCTGCCCCGATGGGGTGTGCCGGTGGGTAGCTGTAGCCGATATCCAAAAGTGAGTTAAACGAGTTGCTGATAAGCAATTCAGGGAAACCTTCAGTGGTTCCTCCTCCCCTCTGCTCCTCTCTTTTCTCCCCTTTACAAGAAAAACAAAACAAACAAAACAAAAAGCCCTGCCTTTTGGTTCAGGTTCAATTGAAATAAACACAGAACTGCCGCCTTCCATCCTCTCCATTTCCACCTTCGGTTCAAGTCACTTAAGTAGCATTGCGATAAGTTGGAAAAAACCTCCGTGGGGTATGATTACATTATATGTGATTTTTTTTTTATCCATTTATCTAGAGCATGAAGGGATGTCGAGTTTGTTTTTAAAAATACACTTCTTCCCATGCTGGGCTCCGCATCTTTCTCTCTATTATAGAAAGAGACTGTTAGGGGAGAAAAAGCATTTCCACCTGCAACCCTGCCTTCACTTGCTACCGGTTAACCTAACCAAAGTTAGATCCCTTCCCTCGAATTTTCTCTCATTTTATTTTGTTTTCTTCTTGTATCTTTTGACCTCTCATTCCTACATTTCGACTCTGTTTATGGTGAACTATCCATCTTTGGCTTTCCTGCTATTCTCCTCTCCTGTCTTAATGGGACGCAGCTATTGAATTCCTTCCAGCTAAACCCAGCCTCAACACTGCATCATTTCCCATGGACTGTGCACAAAACGGAGCTGAGTGGGCTGAGTCCACCAGCTGCAGAAAAACAAAGTTCATGTCTCCTTTATGATTTCCCTCTTCCCTGAATGACACCACATCCTTTCATTTCTGTATTTTAATGCAAATCCTCTTTCTGTTCATCTGCATGCATTTTCCAGAGAAATGCCCCAAGCTGGCTGATGTGGCAGTGTGCTGGGAATCATGGGGAGGGTGAGAGAGAAAAAGGAAAACACACTAAATGGTCTCAGAGGTCGTTGTGATCATGACAAATTGGGACAGAGAAACGCTGAGGTGTCCTAAAGACTAAAATACTAAGCGTGTATTTTAGTCTTTAGTCTTTAGGGCCTCAGGGACAAAGGCCAGTCTCCCAAGATGTGGCAGGGACAGGTCCTTAATTGTACGTGCTGGGCAATGGCAGTGCATTTGACAGTGCGTGGGGTGGCAATAGCATTTATAAGAGGAAACATTGAATGTGCTTTTCTTGTTTTTAATAGGTGGTCTCTTCATCCGAAACACAGATCAGGAATATACTGCTTTTCGATTAGCAATTTTTCTTCATAACACCAGCCCCAATGCGTCGGAAGCGCCTTTTAATTTGGTACCTCATGTGGACAACATTGAGACGGCCAACAGTTTCGCTGTAACAAATGCTTGTAAGTAAAACATAAATTATGGATAAATTAGAAGAGAATTAAAATGAGGCACTTAAGTGCCTTTCCTCCTTATGATTATTATTTAATATTTTTGGAAAGAAATTCAAGTGTCCCACATGTGGCTGATTCCAGCATAAATCAGAGTTAAAATCAAGATTTTGTATTGAAATATTGAGACCTTCCTTCCTTCCTTCCTTCCTTCCTTCCTTCCTTCCTTCCTTCCTTCCTTCCTTCCTTCCTTTCTTCTTCTTTCTTTCTCTTTCTTTTTCCCTTTCCTTCCTTCCTTCCTTTTCTTTTTAATTTCTTGTGTGGATAATTCAAGTTAATTTCTCCTTTAACATTTCAGTGTTATTCCTTACACCTGAATGTCAAGTCAGTGAAAATTGTACTCAGACTAGTTTTGGTTCTGTTCCTTTGGTTTTTGTTATTTGTTTTTCACTTGAGTAAGCATATATCTTGCTGTTAAGGTAGACATATGCTCTCACTGATGAAAGCAATGGAAGGCTTGCTAACAGTGAGAAAGAGAGGGAAGCAGTGATATGGAGGATATATATTCTCGACGGTTGGCTGACGCTGCAGATGATCTGGTGATGTCACTGGAGGCTGCCCTGCCCTTATATTCTGGGTTGTAAATGTCTCTTACTATCACGTAATGCATATATCC
Source organism: Tonatia bakeri (assembly GCA_004024845.1). Taxonomy (NCBI): domain Eukaryota; kingdom Metazoa; phylum Chordata; class Mammalia; order Chiroptera; family Phyllostomidae; genus Tonatia; species Tonatia bakeri. Next base: position 51,981 of record PVIA01006783.1, read on the forward strand.
TGTGGCTATAACTCCATGAATCCTTACCTTGGTGCCAAATCACGTTAGTCTCCAATCCACCTGAATTCACAAACACATTGAAACTTTAATGGGTGACCTCATCCAATGCTGTAATGAGAGTTGTACAGTGCTCCCCTACCAAAATACTGTATAACTTAATGTAATAAAATTATAATCAACTGTGGGTTAATTGAAAACTTTTTAAAATATGATCAGTCAATATAACATTTACATTGCATTTTTACTGTTGAAGGAAATACATGTTTCAAATATCTCCTCAGCTTTACATGCCAATTTACTACTGCTTAAAGTTTATGTGTTAAAATAATGGTTATAGATTACATAAGACATTTAGGAACAGTTCCTACATAAAATTTTGCACAAAGGTAGTAAAATGCTTAATCTGATTGTAGAGTATTTTTGTTATATCAAGTTGATGTACTTTAATTTTAAAAGCTTTCTCTAAGTTCAAGAAATGGTACTGAACAAATAAGTGAAATTGAAAGCAAAGTTTTTAAATGTTTGGAAGATATTTGTTTAATTTATTTTAATTCATATTTATTTGCCATTAATTCATATAACTGATAGTGTGATCATTGCTTTCTTAATTTCTGGCATCTAACCATTATTTTAGAATTTGGTTTCATAAGGAGGTCAAAGCATTTGACATTTTGTAAAGTGACAAACTCGTATTATTTTGCAGGAATGCTATAGTTCCTGTGAATACAACTTAATTTAGAAAAATCATTTGCTATTTAGTGACCAAATCAATATTACATTATAGAAGTAGGGGGTTATTTTTAAGCATAAATGAACATAAATTATACCTAGGTTTGTGGATTTTCATTTTTGCAAATTTTACAAGTTACTAGTTTTGTTTCGAAAGGGACGTCAACAGTTCAAATAATTCTAGGTATAAAGCATTCTCCCTTGTATATAAATATTACATGTTTATTTAAAAATTTTTCTCATGTTTTCCTGATATTCTATGGAGAAAAAAATTGCTAACTTTGAAAACAGCTCATGACCCCAGTATATGTAAAGGGATTTTGTCAACAGTAAGTTACTATTTAAACATTAATTTTTGTTATTTTTTGAAATACTTTCTTAAAAGTGACAAATATATTGGTTTTGTTTTGCTTTTACAAATTAAGTATTTAAGTATTCTAGAATTTGTATTTTGTCTTTCAGCTATATAAACCATAAAGTAATAATCCTTTTTTTCTCCTTATCACTTTTAAATCTCATTCAGGATGATTTCAATTAGTATTATTCTATTTATGTAGTGAATATATTATATAAAACAAAGTGTTACTACTAACACTTTATAGGAAGCTGCACACAGAATGAAAAAGGTATAAAATATGGATAATATGCTACTCTTTCACATTTAAGGTTGAGAAAATTGAAACTAAGTAAACTTTAAGTTTGCTTATTTTGATTCAATTGTAATACAATGTTAGGGATACCATATTTTTTCATAATCACATTAATTGATTTTGCATACATATGTAAAATATCATTTTAAAGTTGCACAAATTTTAAGAGGACAAAATATATTTTCTAGTGATTAAAATGAATTCTGGGGGTGAAATGGGTATGCTGAATGTTTGTAAGGCAAACCTAAGGTGAATTTTGGAAAAGTTAGTTATCAGAGAGCATGGGTCAGGTGACTTGTGTTTGTTGCATGGACTGTCCCAGATCATGTACAGCCTGATTTCCCAGTCTCTTTGATGGGGAAATGTAAGCAGTAAGTATGAGACAGTGTTATATATCATGCTTTATTCCTTTGGGTACAAAAGGATACAAGTAGTATTCTGGAAAATTAACATGGTAATTGTTCTTCACAGTGATACAGACTGGGATTTTAGATTTTTGTACATTGTGTTAAATATAAACATACAATATGTGACTGGTCAGGTTTATTTGAATTGCAATTTTCCTGCAGTGGATTCTTGTAAAACTGCAGAATCTAGTCTGTCTGAGAATTACGACCATTAAAAAGGATATGTTTTTGTTATGGAATGAATAATCAAGGACAAAAAGCAGATTAAAAGATAAAAATTATTGGTAATCTATTACGCAGATATAATTTAATGCTTGTTCTTCTGCCTCACAATTAATTTAGCACTCTAATATTACTTTGGACCATCTAAACATTCTGTGATAGAGTTTATATACTGCTTAAGACTAAACCTGATTAACACATATTTACCACTTTTGGTATAATTTCTAAGAATCTAAGGGAGAAAAAATAATTTTAGTTCATAGTTTTAATTCATTTTAACAATATTTGTGTAAGATTAAATTCAAATATTTCTAAAATTATTAACATCATTAGAAAGTCACACTTTCCTCAATGTAAAACTAAAATATAGGAAATAGAGATAATATAAAATTATGACTTATTTTAATAGCAAAAATATGTGTAATAAATAGCCTAAGTGTTAAAATTTCAAAGTGTAACTAAAGGTATACATTTATTTGCTGTCATATATCCAAAGTATGAGGAATAGAAAAACATATATTTTAAAAATAAATTCAGTATGCTCAATGTTCTTCAATAAAATACACAATTGACCCAAGATAGCTATATTTGTAAACAAACCTGTTATTTCAGTTGGGTATGTCTTCTGCAAAATATTTGAGACAACCTGAACGCAGACTGTTTTCTTATAATTTTCCAACAGTTAATTAATGGAGACTTTTTTGGAGGACAATGTATATTAAATTTGACCAGAAGTAAAAAAAAATACTAAAGTAGTCTATCACCAAATCTTCTAAAAGGTAAAAATATTAGAGATGTTGAAATTTCCACTTTATTACAGTTCCATTAGAAATCTGTAAACGAATCAGTCCTTTAGTAAGGCAGCCCTTCACAATATAAATTACAAATATTCAGTTTCTGAAATAGCTTTTCTAAATTTCAGAGGAGCAACAGAATATATATAATAAAGTAGATTAATTAGTTATGTATTGTCACTTTGGTGAAATAACAGAAGCATTTTATGGAATATTTCCATTTTTTTAACTTGAATAGGAAGAACCACATAATTAATAATTGTGTTTTTTAATGGTGTTTTTCCTTTCCTTTTCTGTCAAAAATCTGTCAAATCCGTGGTTTAAAAGATGATGAGTTGGAAAGTTGTGGCAATCACCAATAGACTGGAGACTGGATATTATATCCCAGTAAAGATGAAAAGTATTTTTTTTAAGTTAAATATCAGTTCTATCTGTACTCAATTTACTTTTCAACTCTAAGTATTCATGATGACTATTAACTTATAAAAGTAAGTTGTCTAGTTAATCTAAATACACTGAAATTGTGACACTGTATCAGTAGGTTCTGTGCATTTCCTCACTTACATACTTAGTAAAATCTCCTTGAATATAATGGTGCTAAATACTAATAATCTCCTGGCTTTGATTAAAAAATGTTTAGACATTGTAAATATTCTCCTTCAGAGACATGAAGCCATAAAAAGATATTTTAAAAGTTTACATGGCTGATATAATAATTTTAAACATGCTAAAAATAAAATTTTGATGGTTTCACTTGCAAATTTATTAGAGATACATTAGAATTAAATATTGTTTGGCTTTTCACTATTTTTAGGAAAATAAGTGTTGTAACTCTACTGAAACTCTCATTAGGCTTCCTTATTTTGAATTGATAGCAAGATTCTATGTTATTTGAAATAATTTTTTAGTTTTATAATATTCTCTCTTTCTCTTATTTTACATTGTGAAATTAGTGACAAGATGAGTCATGTTCCTGTGGTTTTTTTCCTCTCTAAAATGGTAGAATGATCTATAATTTCATTGATCTATTTCAGAATTATCACAGGATTATTACATCTTCCTAAAACTATTAGAAAAGCTCTTTAAACATTTGTTTAACCTGGATTTTTCCAAGTGGTATTAATTTACTAAAGAGGAAAATTTTTACTTTCTGATATAAATTAGAAAATATGTATGTATCTTATTTACAGAATTTTATTATTGTTTAGGAATTTAAAATGAAAGATAAATATACCTTGCACTTTATGAGAAAATGTAGTTTTTAAATGTTTTCATATACATTATGTTATTTGACCTCCAACTGATCTTGCAGCATGACAGTCTGAGAAGAAAGTGATTATTTTGTAGTGCAGCTGGGTTTGGTTCAAAGGAGTTACTTAACTTCCCCAGGATTGCATGGCTAATAAGCTGCAGAGTCAGGGTTTGAACCCAAGTCTTCTATTTTCCTAGCACTTTTACCAGAGGGTGTGAAAAATACATCTATACTGATATTACTTGAACTAAGAAAGAAAAAAGCGGAGTTGTCATTAATCTTTTCTTCTAATTTAATTGCAACATTTTGAACAAAATAGAACAAGACTTTTCTGGGCAACGTATTCATTAATCATATGACATTGAGTGATATAGCAAGGTCTGAATTCATATTACGTAATGAATTTATCCATTCATTCACTAGATTAGATAATGCATGTATCCATTAATCATTAAACACACTTATTAAGGGTATTTAAGATAGTATGCTAGAAATGAGAATCTGAAAACTTATAAAAATAGTTGCTGCCCTCAGGAGCTGATAGTCCAGTGGCAAACAGACAAGTTAGTTATTACAATGCAGTAAGATTAAGTGCTATGACAGAGCAGCAGAGGGCTGTGACTAACATGCACACAGGAAGGATAATAATGCCAAACTTGGCATGACCTCTTAGAGGAGATGTCACCTGATCTGGGTGTAAAGGGTCTAGTTGAGTAATTGGAAAAAGAGGGTGGAAGGAAAGCATGCTTCACCAAGAAAGCAACATATAACAGGCACTAAGGTGTGGGAAGGCCGTGTGTGTCTGAGCCACTGAGAAAGACTTAGTCTGGTTGTAGATTGAGTGTGAGGAGAAGGAAGGGTGTGTTAAAGGGTGAAGCTTTGCAGATACACAAAGAGAGTTGTAGCTGCTGTAAGGAGGCGCTTCTGAATTAAAAAAGGGGGCCCGTAAATAATTTAAACACAACAGTGACATGATCAGATTTATATAATACAAGGAACAGGCTGGTTGCAGAAGGGAGAATGAATTAGGAAGGGAACAAAATAGGAAGAAAATGACCAGTTAGATGAGTCTTGAGGTAATACCATTTAGGGCGATGGGCACTTAAAAGTAGAAGCATGGAGGAGAGAGAAAAGCACCTAGACACAGGGATGCAGAACTGTCGTCAGAACTTCATGATGGACGTAATGTCTGTGTGGGAGGGTGGAGAAGAAGTGTAATGAGAACAGAAGATGATTTCTCACCTGGATAAATGACTTGATAGTGATTGCACCGACTAGGAAGGGTCACACAGGAGGAGGTGCAGATTTCAGTGGGGAGGTGACATTAGTGTGAGTATGCTGCTTGTGGGTTAAGAGACATCCCAATGTATATATGCAGCGTAGAATGTTGGACTCGTGTATTTGGAGTTCTGGGGCTCAGTGTGAACTCAAGACAGACATATGGTGGAGATTGAAGCCATGGATGTGTGTGAGATCGCCTGGAGAGAGCAAGAACTGGGAAAAAACTTCTGAGGACAACATCCCAGGAAATACTATAACCTGAGAGACAGAGAGAGAGAAAAGGAGACTAATGGAAAATGGGCCCAGGAATTCAGAGTAAAATTAGGCAAGAGTAATTTCACAGGACCAGGAGGTAGGGAGAATTTCAAGTAAATAGTGATCAACCTTGCAAAGGTTGCAAAATTTAAAAAAAAATGCATGCCAGGATAATTGTAACATCTTTAACAACCATTTCTTCTCTTTTCTTTAGTGTTCTTTTGTGTTCTGGCAGGGCAGGGAGAGAGTATTGATTAATTCCACATAGGTTCTATGAATATATGCTCTTGTGTATATTTTGGCTTATAATATTCTTATCTTTTTATTTAGAAGTAGGAAGAGGGTGTCTTTTTGTACTTTTGAATGAGATGGTCTTGAATATATAATCCAATTAGTGGGTAAGTCACTTAATACATTTGAACCTCAGCTTCTTCATCTTTTAACCCAGGAAAATAATACGTACCACACGTGTATTTTGTGAATATTAGAAAAGTGTTTGGAAAGTATTCAACATACAATTAGAATTCAATTAAATTCAGTTGTGTTACATTTTCTGTGTCATATGGAGTATTTATTTCTGAGTCAGTCTTAACATTTCAAGAGTTATTTTTATTTTCTGCCTGTGTTTTTAAAAAGTAATTTATGTTTTGAATAAATACATTTTGTTGTTATTTCATAGGAACTTTTTTGACCTCTCACTGAGTTTTTAACTTTAAGTTATCTGTATGAGTCTGAATCATATTTGTCGAAATTATTTCTAAATCCTAAAAGAGGATAACTTTATCTGGGATTTATGGGCCATTAAGGGAAGATTGTTTCACGAACAAATTAAGGAGGGTGATGACTTCTACCTGTATGCAGAATCTGTTGTGTGTGTGTATTTGTGCTTAGAGAGATGCTCTAAACCGGCAAAGGGCTACTCAGTGAATTGCAATCACAGAAAAAGGCCCCCTACCACAGTCCTAGAGAAGCTACACCTAAGTTAGATAAACAGACAGCACTTCATTCCCTAACTTCATCATTTTAATAGAAGCCAATAGAATTTTTTCCTTGTAACCAATCAGGAATTTTTACATAAAACCTATCTTCACTGGTTTCAGTGTGTCCTAGCTGGCAAAATCCTTGGTTTGATCCTCTGCCTCTCAAATCGTAATGTTATTATATGTGTCCCTTCTCTTACTATCAGATGTTCTATGTTTCCACATCAGCCAATTCTATTTTCATCATGAATTACCTTTCCCCTTTCCACCACCTCTCCTGGAATGTTGTGTTGTTGAAGGTCATCAGTGACTTAGAAAACCAATTGTTCCTTAGTCCTCACAGCATTTTCACAGTTCACAGGATTTGACATTGCTAACACATCCCTGTCCCCTGAAACTTATTTCTTCAATAATAATAATAACCATAATAATAGCTACTAAAATGGGCACTAGCTATGTGCCAAGCGTGTTTCATCACCTCAATTCTCACACAACTCTAGTAAGCATATATTATTCTTATTATTTTATGTGTGGAGAAAGTGAAGATGTGTCATGAAGAAAATTTGCATAACCATAAATTATCCAGGGCATCAGATCCTAAAGTCAGATTTGTCTGCCATTCTGCAAAATTTTGATTAGTATGGGATCCACAAGATACCCATCACCTGGAGTGACGGCAGCTAGGTAACTCTTAATCTAAACAGAAAGATGTTTTACTCAAAGCTATCTCTTTAACACTTCTCACTTGTGCATAGCATTTTACATTGGATGTCAGTTCTTCTATGTGATTTGTAATACAGCACAGAAACTTAAGAATTCTAAACAATGACATTCCCATCACTTTATATTGCCAAATTCTTGTCATATATACCACCATGTGGAAAAAAGACTAAGTGACTTTTTTAAATGTTATGCAAACAGCAATGGATAGTTCATTAGTTGGCCAACCCACATATTTGTTACAGAAATATTATTTGATTTCAGAATGACAACAGCTATTTGTAACAAATTTCCCCAAATGCTCTTTACTTTAAGACTTGCTTAGCTGTCAGTCAATCTCTCTCACATTCCTTTAAAGAAGTTTTTAAATTAGTATTTCAGGATTCTTAGGGTACACTCCCAGCAGTGGAATTACTGGGTTAAAAGGAAGTTCCATTTTTAGTTTTTTTGAGGAATTTCCATACTGTTTTCCACAGTGGCTGCACCAGTCTGCATTCCCACCAACAATGTACTAGGGTTCCCTTTCTCCACGTCCTCACCAGCACTTGTTTGTCAATTTGTTTATGATGGCCATTCTGAACCATGTGAAGTGGTGTCTCATGGGGGGGCTTTGGAACAACTGTAATTGAACAACAATAAAAAAATTAAAATTAAATTTAAATTATAAACTTTTGGATTCCAAATAAACATAGTAATGACTATTGTAAAGAGCATCAGCTTCAGTAAAATTTGTTCTAGTCTTTATAGTGCCATCACTTGCCTCCAACTTAACAAAACTAATGGTGTCATCAATTAAAAGTTTAATGTTATCTTAGAAACCAAAGGGGAGAAGTTGAAATTTAATACTTTCTTTGAATAAATCACAATATTTCTGCAGATACAACAAAAATCCCACGAGAAACTGTAATCAGTGTTTGCTTACTTTTGTTGCTCATATGCCTGTTCCAAAATGAGCAGTTTTTATCAGTAACTTTAAATATTTTATGCAATGTGTTATTTCCATTTTTTATATTTTATGTTTAAAAATTAGCATATTTGTGAAAATTTCAAATAATTCAGAAATCTTAACAAGTCAAAATATTCTGCAATCCCACATTTTAGAGATAATCATAGTCAACATGGTTCATAGATCTTTTTAGACTTTTTAACAAATCTGTATAGACCTAGATAAAGAGTACTACAAACATAAGATGCTAGTATATATTGAGAAATAAAAATATTTAATAAAACTGTCCTGGCCAAGTAACTCAGTTAGTTAGAGCATTGTCCTGATATGCCAAGGTTGTGGGTTGCATCCCCAGTCAGGGAACCTACAAGAATCAACCAGCAAATACATAAATAACTGGAACAACAAATCAATGTTTCTTTCTTTCTCTCTCACAAAAAAAAATCAATAAATAAAAAGTATTCAATAAAACTAATACTCAAAACCTATGTTATATCAATGTTTTGTTACACATTTTCCATAAAAAGTTTCCTGTTGGTATTTAAAAAGTCTCTCATTTTCTTCCCGTACCACTTCATATGTCACTGTACAAATGAATTATGATAAATATACTCAAAACCTCTTGATCAATATTTAGGTTTTTCCACATTTTGAGTGTTACAAAGAAAATAGCAGTGAAACTACTTGTGTACCTATGTGAATACTCCTGTAGAACTAATTTCCTGGGAATGAAATAACCATATCAAATAATGAAGATTTCTCCTATTAATAGATATTGCGAATTTTTTCTCAAAATAGAAATAATATTTAAATTTACAAATACCGGGATATGACAATAATTGTTTTCCTATGACCTGACAACACTAGCCATTATCAGTCTCTCGAATCTTCTTCACTTGTCCTGATGGGTGAAAATGACATCTAAAAATTAAATTGCTTATTTTTGACTAATAGTGCAGCTGAGAATAGTTCCTTATATTTTTAAAATCAGTGTTCTTTATTTTCTGTGAACTGTTATTTCTTTTCCTTTACCAATGTTTTATTTCCTATTTCTGAAATGTTTTATATACTATAGAAATTAACCCTTTGTCATCTATATTGCAAATTATTTTTTCATTTTACCTTTGACTTCCAGCTTCATTTATGATGTCTTATTATATGGACACCTTATGTAGTGAAATCTATGAGTTATTTTTATGGCTTCTGAGTCTTGTGTTATGCTTATAAAGATATACTTATTCTTAAAATTATAAAAAATATCCCATATTTTTAATACCTTTGTGATTTTTAATTTTATATTTATTACACTATCTCTTTTGAAAATTTATTTTCTTATGTGTTAGGAATTACTGTTTTGCTTGTGTGTACCCACTATTTATTTGGATAAGCTGCTCTTTTACATGTGCTTTGAACTGATAGTGTGAACTGGTAAGTATTGCCCTTTCTTAGCTGAATTTGATCTTGGGCAAAAATTCCTCATTTGATTTTTCCAAAATTCTCCTATTTGCTGTTCTTCATTTACATTTTTCTAAGGGTTCCTTGGGTATATGCTACTAGTTTTTACATTTCTATCATCTGCTTTCTTATTCCTTCTGTTACTTTCTAAAAATGTTTCCTTAGTGTCACACGCCATCTGACCAAGTCCTCTTTCTTCTAGCTCCAAAGTACATCACACATATTGTCACCATTCTAGATTTCTCATCCAAGTCGATTGTACATTTCTGATAACTTAATGATTAATTTCCTGCTTCTACTTATTACCTCTCTCCATCCACTTTATATACTGAAACTTAGGGCATCCCTCTGAATATGTAAGTCAGAGACTGAGGCTTCCTTACTTGAAACCCTCCAGTGGCTTTTCATTCTCTTTAACATGGTCCTTCCTGATGTGACTCTGGCCTCCCTCTTTGCCTTTTTCGCAAGCTAGAGTCTGCAAGGTCTTTTTGATTCCTAAACATATTTAACCCTTTCTTTTTTCTATGTCTTTGTCCTTGACATTCCCTTTTGTTGGACTCCTCCAATCCAGTTATTTGTTTGACTAGTTCTCTCTCACTTAGGTGAACTTTTCTAGCCAACCTTACTAGAATAAGCCCTTCCACACCCAAACGCCAATTACTTTACCAGCCTCATGATCCTCTTAGCTTTTAACACAATTTGTGATCATTATTTTAAGTATCTTACATATTTATCATCTATATTTCTCACTAGAATATAAGCTTCCAGAACATACAGCATGATTTGTCTTGTTAAACAATGTATTTTCATAACCTCACAAAATGTCTGGTACAAAGTAAGAATCAGTAACTATGTTTGTATAATGAGCTAGAAATATATGAGTTTTCCCTGATTTGGGGGCATCCTTAGGATATTTAACACCTTCCATGTGTTATCTTAAATAAAATCAAAGAGAGGCTATGAAGACAATGAGGTAGTGTATCCAAAATAAATGCTATATAATTTTATCTTAAGCATGTTTTATTCTCATTTGTTTTTGTTAGATTCAACCTATAGGATGGTCTAAGTAGGGAAGAAAATAAGCCCTACAAGGAAGAAGGTGGAACTGTTAATGCAATTGGCATGCATTGTCCTGGCCAGGTTGCTCTTTGATAAATTTAAATCTGGAAGAAAAGAACTTCTAGGTGCTTATAATATGTGGTATCTGCCAACAAAAGAACTAGAAAATGCTGATACAATGCACTTTCAAAGTAGGAAAAAGCCCATTTGAAAAGCCCAGGTGAATTAGTAAGCACATTCAAGAGAGCCCCGTCTGTTCAGACATTGACTGCTTCCTTAGCACTTCTTAAAGTTCATGGAACTAGAAGAATTGTGGAAAAGGAAGGTCGGAGTCAAATGTACCATGTTATTCCTGTCAGTTCTTGTTTTTCTACAGACTACATATACAGTCTTACCTAGGCAGGTTTGCAAGGCATTTTGCCACTCTTTGCTCCAAATGTTAAAATCAAGATAAATATTATATTTTATTTCCTGGAAAAATATGTATACTTCCTTTTTTAATGGAAAACTTGTTTTCCATTAAATGTTTCCCTATTTGATCCAATAGCCAGATGTCTCAATTCCATATTTACAATTCTGTAACAAATTATTTCCTGTTTAAAACGTTTTACATTGTTTTTATGTCCGTGATTTTTTAAAAATCATATGTAATATAAATATATTATGTAAATACTATGTATTACATAAATATACCTTATAAGATTGCACATTATTTTAGGATACTTACTGGCTCTGAATGAAAAGTCTAGATGATGTTTCAGTGAGCACAGATATTATTCAGCTTTTGCTTGAATAGTCAAATTTCTTGTTTAGTACTTCCTGTATGTTGTATATACCTTGAAAGGTGGTAAATGATAGATAGATGATAGATAGATAGATAGATGGATGACAGATAAATGATAATCTGTCAACCTCATTAGACTATGAGCTCTTTGAAGACACAGATAATACTTCACTAGTACTTCTCTTCTGGGGCCTATCACAGTGCCTGGAACATTTATGTTCCACACTCAATGAATGTTTGTTGACTGACTGAGAGAAAGGAGAGAAGAAACCTACTTTTTGGTTGGGTACTTATAACAACTAATTCTTAGCCAGAATTGAATAAAACAATACAAATCTAGTTTATGTTCTATATGACTCAACCCCTTCATGTTTTTGATAATAGTTATCACATGTCCCCTTTGTATGTTTCCAAGCTAAATAACATTCATTTTCTCATGCAACATAGTTTCTAAAACTTCTAATGTCCAAGTTCTAGCATTCTAAATATCCTCTTGCTCTAAATTTACCCCATATTCTTGTCATGATTGGTACAAAATTAAAATTCATTAAACTTCAAATTGATGACACTCAAGACCATGATCTGATGTGATCTGTCCTGGTGAGAACATTAATTCCAATGACTTAAACATTATACACTGTAATTAGTCAGTTACATTACTCTGTTTGTTCATGTTAAGTGCACAGTCAATTAAGACTTAACAGTTAGCTCTTTCTTTCCACATGAACAGCTACCAAACAACCTCTCCGTAGAGCCTATAGACTGTTTTATTTTTTTAATTCAGAATGAAAGATTTTTACATGTATACAAATTTCCACTTGTTTGGAAACATCAAGACTATCTTAATTCATTTAGTTATAAACTATTTTCAATTCCAAGTAACTCTTTACTACATGATCGGCCATATTGATTATTAAAATTAAGAACAGGCTGTGACAGTTTAGATACAGGATGGCACCAGGTCACGAACCAATACTTTTTATGTATATGTTGTCAGTTAAATGTATATTCTGCTAAAATAATTTATTTGAACAAATTTCTCCATATTGTTCATAAAGATTGTCATTTCATAGCATTTTCACTTTTTTAACATTAAAAGAAACTCAGAAGTTATCAATTACCGAGAAGACATCTTATGAAACTGTATTGAAGAAAGGAGAACACCTGTACCTCCACACACATGCACTTGTCACCGAGATGGAAAGAATGGACGAGAGTTTTGCAACAGAAAATTCACGTTGGAGAAAAATCTAGTAAACAAAATGTAAAATATATTTAATCATAGAAAAACAAATTAAAAAGAGATATACAGTTTTACATAATAAATTAGTTAATACTGGTGGTAAAGATAAAGAGAATTTTAAATGAGTCCAGGATGAAGCATTTAAAATTGATAGAATGCTTTTGAAAACCAATTTTTTGTTATTTATCAAAAATCAAAAAAATGTAAATAATTTGAATTCATGAAAATACTCATTAAAGTATTACTTAATCATATTTAATTGTGGAATGCTTAAATTCATTAAAGAGAAGCCAGATTGTTTAAGAAAGAATGTCAATCACCAGAGTCCTCTAGCTGACATATGCTAACAGTTTTGAGTTAAAGGAGTTTCTTCTATGTATCTTAAGGCTCTTTTTATTTTTTCTTTATATCTTTTTTTTTTTTTTTTGACAGAAAAGCCAGTGTCATAACAGGGGAAAAAGTGTCTAGTAAGATGTAAAAAAAAAAAGTCCTCAAAATGTTATAGTAATTTACGGAGTTGATAGAACTAGTTGAATGATATTTTTAAAGAACTCACTGTTTGGAGGAGCTTGAATTTTCCACAGCGGTCCTGGTTAGAATAATTGATATAGGAAATCACTGTTGTCGATTTTGCCCCAACCTCTTCTCTGTTCCTTCTCTTTACTTCCCATACTCCCGAGCGCAGGTGTTTTAGGAAGATTAGGATAATGTGATAATCCACGTGAGTCCTAAAAGATGCATGAGATTTTGCCCTGTTGTAAAAAGAGATAAAAATATTCCAGGCAGACAAAAGAGCATCACAAGAAAAATGTAAAGGTGGACAAACAACTTTGGGGATCAGCAGTGCCGCGGGAAAATTGGAGGCAGGATGGGGCCTGGGGTCTGTAGAGTGGAGGACTGACGGGGAGGGGTGAGCGCACTGCACAGGTAGGGGGAGCCTAGCAAACAGTCTTGCGAGCCAGGATAAGGATTGTGTTTTTTATTCTGGACTAGCAGACGACAGTCATTTTAAGCAGTTTATGACATAATTATGTTTGTGTTTTAGGAAGAATTCTCGCCCCACTGTTCATCACTCCTGCATATAACAAACCGTAGTTCCTTTCCCATACCAAATGCACTAAGAAACCATTTTCTAGATGAGGAATGCCATTTGCTACTTCTGTGCTGTTTGTACAACCCATTATTGTATGTAATTTGGCTTACTATTTTCCTTTGAAAGTGGTTCCTGCCAGCAAAAAATACTCAGTTTATCATCTCAACCACATATCTTAAAACTAAAAACAAGTTCTTTTATGATAACAAACAGGTTGGAAAAGAACCGGTATTGGTGGCAGAAAATAAGTAAATAAACAAGCATCTTTATAATCCATATAAAGGCAATTACATTTCCTTACAGATTAGTATCATTGCTGGAGAACACTACATATTTTATTTTTGAAATAAATTTCAGATTATCATTTTTTAAAGTTATTGCTCTTGGTAGAAGTTTATTATTTAATTTAGTTGGCAAAAATAAACATTTATATTAAAATTCTGACTTGCCACTCAATCACATAATATAGAGTAATAAGAACTAGTTTGATAAAAGTGAGTGAGTTCGCCCTGGCTGGCGTAGCTCAGTGGATTGAGCGCGGGATGCGAACCAGGCATCGCAGGTTCGATTCCCAGTCAGGGCACATGCCTAGGTTGCAGGCCATGTCCCCCAGCAACCGCACATTGATGTTTCTCTCTCTCTCTCTCCCCCTCTCCCTTCCTTCTCTAAAAAAAAATAAATAAATAAAATCTTAAAAAAAAAGATTTAAAAAAAAAGTGAGTTCAACAATTGTAATACTAGAATAGTAACTAGTACAACTACCACCATATGTATGTATGTATGTGTGTATGTATGCATGTATGTATGTATATAGATAAATAAATACATAGATGCATGCATACACAGACTTCACCAAAGGAAAAATATGATGAAAAAATAGAACATATAATTTGTGGCTTGTGTTTTTTTCTTGCCTTCGAAATACTGAAGTATGAACATTTGTGCACATACTTTCCCCAATACTACTTACATGTTTATTTATTTTTTGAAAATAAAAAAGCAGCAAATATATATGTCATGATAACTTTGTAAATAAACTTATATTTGTTAGTTGTATAATATAGGATATACTTTAGAATCTGTTTTATGCTACATACACATGCACACATGCCTTTAACACGGATTGTTGCTTTGCTGCCGTTTCCACAAGATTGGGTAATGATAGTGAGTTATGGAAACAAGGGGCTCTGAAAATAAGCTTCATTTTACAGGAATGATTAGAAACCAAGTATGAATATTTTATTGAGAGAGGAATTTTGCTGAAATGTTTTTATTTTCAAAGTAATAATGCCTTCACCTCTCCTGTACTTTTACTTTATCTGTTTTATCTCAAAGAGAAATTACTCATTTACTGTTAGTAATACTCATGGTTTTTAATCATTGTACTACAACCAATGTCCTATCTCTCTGGAAGAATGGTATTTAACTATAAAACATCATGATTTAGAGACTATACAAGAAATCTGTAAATATAAGGGTGAGAGAAGAAAAGATAGGGTGTCTTGATTTTAATTTTATAAGAACTATAATATATGAAAGAGATTGACAAGTCTATATCAAAAGGCTGATAGTGATTATTTTTCTTTAGTATCACACAGAATTTTTATTTTAATGGACATATTTCTGAGTTTTTTACATATTTCCAAAAAGTGTGTATTTTTACTTTGCTTATTAACAGTATCTAAAAAAATATATATATAGTAACATTTTTCATTGAATTTACTGAAATGACATTGCTTAACAAACCCATACAGGTTTAAGTGTACAAGTCAATAAAACATCATCTGCGTACTGCATCATGCTGTCACCACCCAAAGTAAAGTCCCTTTCCACCCCCATTATCTCCCCTTTGTCCTCTCCTACTTCCCCTCACCCCCCTTCCCTCTGGCTATCGCCATACTGTTGTTGTGTGTGTGTAAAATATATAAAAATAAATACTATATATAAAACATATAAAAATATAAATACTACATCCAGCCCCTCTCCCCCCACTCTGAGAGCTGTCTATCTGTTCTTTGTATCTATACTTCTGTTTGCATTTTGTATGTTAAATCATTTTGTTCAAAATGTAGTAACCTCACCACCATTGAGTTTGTCTTGCTCTTTCCAAATGGGACAGATGGGAGATCTTTAGACATTTGAGCCAATATCAGGACTTGTTGTCAGAATATCATGTCCACTTAGCAGTTGTCATGTTTGATATCTTTGCTTACATACTTCCATTATTTTAAAATGAAAATATCAACTTTAATTAAAAGTATTAAATTGAGTCATTTTATTTACTTATTATAGCTCACTTAAAAGAGCCAAGGGAACGACTGATAATGACAAGCATTTTTCATTGCCAGTTGAAATATATAACTTATCAAGTCTGATTATATACATTAATTTTAATTTTGTAGAAAGCATAGTAGCTGCAGAAGGGAGTTGGTGGCTGTTGGATATCTGGTCACTGTCTTTGGGTAGTCTTTCGTGACCACCTCAAGCTGAATTAAGCTCTACTTTGCCATGATCCTGTGGCACCTTGAGCTTACCTTGTCAATAATATTATCACATATTTTCCTGGAATGTGAGCTCCTGGATGACTGGATGCCATTGAATTTGTGAGCAAATCCCTAGTGCTTGGCTCACAGCACAATCCTTGACACTAAATTAACACCTGCTGAGTATATACAAATATGAGAATGGAGGAATTTTGGAATTGATGGTTAGAAATTGGAGTTTTAATTAACGTTTTGAGCATCTAGCAAAGGACTTGTTTTATATTCTTTATTAGTGACTGTGGCAACTATAAAAATTTAAAAAATCAATTTTTTATGGATTTTGTATGAGTAGGTGACTGATAAGGATTATGAAGAGTACTGCTCATTAAAACACATTCATTTGGGGTTTAGAGGCTAGAAATCCAGTTATGAGAGTCTCTAAGTGAGAAAGGACAGTCATACAAGCTGCCTTCCATCCTTCCTCTTAGTTCAATGTCTCATGAGGATTATGTCACCTGAATGGTGACACTGTCAGGATGCTAGCCCCTGGATAGGGACGCCACAGCTCTCCATTTAAAATTCTTATTCAAGCATCAACGTTTCTCATTTCTATCCCCAACCTTGTCTTTTACATAGCAACTAGACCCACTACAATCCTTTTATTTCTGTCTAGTTGCAAAAGCCATTTTTGTATGTGTACAGCACCAAGTAGTACTCCACTCTGGGGAGAGAGACCTCTTTGTTCTTAAATAGCACACAGCCCGGTGATAACTGCTGAAAATTTTAGCACAATGTGACAAATGCTATGGATATATTGGGGAGGAGGCAACTAGCTCTGCTTGTGTTAGTGTCTTTGTAATGTGCTTCCAAAAGCATTTTCTTTTTGCTGTCCTCAGGAGCCAGAAAGGCTGTTTGATTATCCCTTACAAGGCCAAGATAATAGGTTAAAGAAAAGGACTCTACATTACCCAGACTAATTTGATTAATGAAGTATGATTGGATTAATTTTATTTAGATGATGAATTTATATGGAAATAATGAAAAATAAATCCTTTTTCAGACTCTGGTTAGATTCCACATCTATGAATTGAATCCCTCATAGAAATTGAATTACTTGTCATTTGTATATTCCTTAAGCATCTATGTGTTTGTTACTAAGTTATTCAGCTCCGACTAATATTCAGCTTCTTAAGTGTTCCATTGTCACTTTAGTTCATTGAATATTCATTTGGCAAACTGTCTTGCTTCCTCTATTGTGTCACACACTTTATTGAAAATAAATATTAGATGTGATGTTGCACATTTAAAAGCTTATAATCTGGTAGAAATGCAGAGGTAATTTAATATGAAATAAGAGAATAAGTTTTAAATTAGAAGGTACTGTGGTAATCACCAAAGAATGAGTATCAGAAGAGGCCATACTTCATAAACATAAGACTTAATAAAGTAGAATTTAATCTTGTCATAAAAGGAATGGAGTGGAAAGGAAGAGGCATAAGGAGCTGCACAGAGCAAGCACAGGCACTAACGTGGAAAGCGGGGTGGAATGGCACAGCTAAGCATCTCATTGGATCTGAGAAGAATTAGAGTGAAGGGAGCAAGTATAGGGAAGACTATTATAAATTCAGGACTATACAAGCCCATACAATAATTTGATAACTAGAAACATTTGAAAGTTTAGGCAGGGGACTAGTATTATAGAAAGTGGGACTCAAGGGCCATTATTCTGGCATCAGTATGAAGGATCAACTGTGAGAGAAAAGAGGGCAGATGCAAAAACACAACGTGAACCCCACCAAAGTTCCACTCATCTCTCATTATGCCTCATTGTTCTGCATTCTTTTTGTCTATGGTTTTAACTGATTTCCCATCTTATCTTTTCAGAAGAATCTGCTCTTTATTTATACCTCTAACTTTCTAGCCTCTGCTGTTTCTCACACCCAGTTTCAAAGATAATAGCACTACTCTTGCTGGGTGGCTCAGTTGGTTGGAGCATCACTCCACATACCAAAAAGTTGTGCGTTCGATTCCCAGTCAGGGCACCCACCTAGGTTGTGGGTTTGGAACCTGATTGGGGCGCACATGAGAGACAACCAATCGAAATTTCTCATATTGATGTTTCTCTGTCACACTGGTGGGTGTTTTTTTCTCTCTGTCTTTCTCTCTCTCCCCCTTCCTCTTTCTAAAATCAAGAAATATATCCTCTGGGGAGGATTAAAAATAATAATAACAAAAACGATAGCACTGCTTTAAGCATCTTTCTACCTTCTTTCCACATGTAGAAACACTTCCATTCTTCAAAGCCAAGCTCATTGGTGAAAGGAGAGAACATAGGGTGTGGAGATAGACCCAGATTCAATTCCCGGGTTTGTTGCTCACTAACTATGTGAATTTTTGGCAGATTAATGAAATCCTTTGTGTTTTAGGAGTCTAAATTATGCATTAAAGAGGAAAAATACTTAGCTTGATCTTAACCCAAAATATGTAAAACAATATACATTAAAATACACCATATAAAGGGTTTAGGTATTGCCCTCTGAAAATTAGTGTAACCACAGTAATCATGGATATGATTAAATAAATCGTTCACTCAGCCTCATGTGTACAAAATAAAATGTAGACTTTTATGGCTGATGTAAGAGAAGAGAAGAGGTCTCTAGCGTTATGACTTAAAACATAGCGGAGTCCGTGTTATCAAGATATAAAGGGAAGATGGAACAAGAAGCCCTAAAGCAGTGTTATGCATTCATTTTAGATCTAATCTTGTTAGACATTTTTGTCTAGCGAAGTTCTATACTCAGTTGAATATTCAAGGAACTGGAGAAATATCTGGGATGAAGATATGGCTTTTAGAATTATCAACATGTAGATGACAGTTAAAATGATGAACAAGAAGATTGTCAGAATGTATACATTTCACATTAAAAAGTAAGATTTCTGGGGAAGATAACAGCATGAGAAGGAAACTACAAAAACTGTGTATTGTTTGTTCCATAAGACTTTAAAAATTAATTTGTTTCCTTCCTAAAAATCGGTAGCTTGTACATAAAATTTTGGATCTCTGACTTTTCTAGAAAATTAGAAAATCCTTATTACAATGAATCAAAATTTCCTAATGTCAACAACTGGTTAGAGCTTAGTAGCTGGCGAAGAGTTAATACACAATGGAATACTATACAGCAGACAGAGAGAAAGAACTCCTGCCTTTTGGGACATCATAGATGGAACTGCAGAGTACTACATTAAGTGAAATAAGCCAGGTGGTGAAAGACAAATATCACATGATCTCACCTATAAGAGGAACCTAATAAACAGAACAAACAAATGAGCAAAATAAAATCAGAGGCATGGAAACAAGAAACAGACTGATGGCCACCAGAGGTTGGGGGGGAAGGAATAAGCAGAGAAAGAAGAGGAAGGGCCTAGTAAAGGAACAGGGGAGCAAGTGTAAATGACCCATGGACATTGACAAGAGGGTGGGGATTGATTGTGGGAGCAGGGGTGGGGGATAGGGGTGGGTGGGGGGACAAGGGGTGGGTAGGAGAACAATGGGGAGAATTGGGACAAGTGTAATAAAACAACAATAAAAAAGTCACCAATAAACAAATAAACAAATAAATAAGGTCTCTTCTCTCTAGCTGGGTCTTAGAAACCCGAGGCCTACTTGCAGTATTTTTATTTTCTGTTTAGGCCTGTAGGCATTTGACTTTGTGATCCCTGACAAAAAGAACGAATTATGCAAAGAATACTTTTTTAGAAGTCACCAGAGAACACGTGACTCTGGAATAGGCCTCAGAGAGGGGTGGGAGGTAAGGACTGAAGTGTCTTTGATTAGGGGGAGACTTTCACAGCTTTTAAGCTGTTTGCTGAGGCAATGTTCCACTATTACCTTGCAGTATTTAAAACAAATCAGAATATAAACATAGAAGCTCCTCGAGGATAGTAACCCCACAGTGTTCTGTCTTATATTTTCTATATTATGAGAAACTGTTCCATAGTTGCTTAATGATGACTAAATGACCTTAATAAATTGATACACTTTAAATAAAGGAACTTTACTATTCCATTTATATGTATTTCTGTTTGAAATAGGCCTTAAACTTAAGATTTTTTTATGAATGTGCTTTTCACAACTGACAATATTGTCATTTATTTGAAGTTATATATATATAACCATCTAAAGTATTATTTTTTACTGTCAAATCCAAAGTATCTGATTTTAAAGTATAAGCTTACAAATTATCCATAAATTGCAAATCTGCTCAGTAGACTATAAGCAAGCTTCTAAAGGACATAGTCTCCATCTGTTTTCCTTGTATCCCCTGAACATAGAACACAGCATAGTGGGTAAAGCATAATAAACTCTGAGTAAATGTTTCTGGATGTAGATTTGCATTATTATTCAAGCTGTGGATCCACAGATCAAGTATAATTACACTGGCATTTTGACACTATTAAGAAAAACAAACTTATCTGCCATGACAATGCTTTCTTACAAGTGATCTCTAGATATAACTTATTGAACTAATTGAAGCCAATAATTGGAAATCTCTAGGACCACAGAAATCCAGATTTTATAAGTCAAAAGAGATACATTTCATACTTAGTTCAATAATAAAATCAGAATCTCACGGCTGGAAGACACTTTTGGAAATCACATAAATAACAACCAATTTATCACTTACAAAACCTTTTATAATAACCTATGTTATTTGATTCTTAGTACAATCCTGAGTAATAACTAAAAATATTAGGTTGGAACTCAAGATTCTAGCCATAGCTTGGTGCTTTGTGTTCTTAGGTTACAAATGGATTCTACCACAACCTAGACATCATGATCTCAGGCAGGTTATTGAACCTTTGGGTCTCAGTTTTCAGAAATGCAAATCAGCGACAATAGTAGTAACCCAAAGGGCTGCTCTGAGCTTTGTTTGAGATCTTGCCTGTGAGGTGTCTGGTGCACTGCCTGCTTCATATATATATATGTATATAAAATCAGGCTATCACCAGGGCTGCTTTGCTACTTGCCCAATGTCCCTCAGCCAGGAAGGAACTTCAAATGTTCTTTACTTCAGTTTTCAGGCGGCTTTCCTTATTTCATAATAGACTGCACATGCTTAACAGTTGTTACTTCTTAGTGTCTCAGATTCTGACATTCCCCAAATTCCTAGGTGGCCTACACTGACTTACTATGTAATATGTGCGCAGTATCTTTGGGACTGGATGCATGATTGTGATAGTAAAAACTTGTCAGTTACAGTCTTTGTATAAATGAACGTTGGAAATGGTTTTTTAATCCATTATAAAAAAGTACACTGAGTATGCATCAGTATGTATTAAATTATTTTGGAGTGTATAATTTGGGGGTGAGATTTGACAGACATGAATGCCTTTGTCTGTATACCTATGATAATAATCCCTCACACACATACAGTGTTTCAAAAATGGGACATTAAGAAATTAGATGGCATACAGGGTTGCTGGTGTCTTCTGAGAGTTAAAACTATGATTTGCCTCTTTTTTATCTGCAATCAAATATAGGAGTCTTATATTTGAATATTCTGTAAAATAATGTTACCAGAGACATCAGAAGTAAGTTATTTTTAACTTTTTTTAGAATGCAAAATAAAACTGGGGAAATTAACCTATTAACCTCTCTGTAGAAAATTAACTGCATAAAGGTAAAATAAAAATGTTAGTATTTGAATTACAATTATACTAAGAAAATTCAGTGTAAATATACAGTTTGTGACTTGGGAACAAGCACCAGTATTTGAAAAGGGGAAGGCAATACAAAGATCTGTCACAGTGCTGATAAATGACAGTTCCACAGTAAGTGTCAAGCACAGAATATATGTGATAAATTTCACTGGTTTTATTTTAAGAGAAGTGACTAAGTAAACTTGATATTAAAATAGTGGAAATTACATTTTTGACAAAGGAAAATACTATGAAGGACATTTTTTAATTTCTGTGAGACTCACAGGGGTGAGTGTTGTCCTGGATTCATGCCATCTCACAGATCATTAGACACACTAGATGACGCTGCTCCTTCTCCCCATGAAAAGCCTCCCAGCCAAATGGTCCCCTTGAGTGACCCTCACTATCACTGCACTTGAAATTGCATTATGGCTAAGAGAAGACTTTGACCTTGAATATGGACCAATATGAACTAATTCTCATATTTTAATTTATAACTTAATTATCACAGTAAACTCTAACCTTATTTATTTCCATTATTCTGCATAAACTCAAATCCTAAAGAAAACATATATATATGAGCCTATACTCAAGGTAGCTTAGAAACAGGAAGGTATTGAAGACAATCCCTGTAGTCTGACATGGAATGTCACCAGAATACCCAGCAGCTGAGTGTTCACATTAACCCAGAGGCCACTCCTCCTTACATTTCTGTTGCATGTGGGCAACTCTAAACAGCTGGCTTTGATTACTGAGTGTATTTATAACCCGTTACATGTGAGTCAGTTTTAGAATACAACCTGAGCAGCTTCCAGTGTAAAGAAAAGACAAGTGCCTTCTTGCTTTTCATCATTTCAGTTTTTATTACTGATTCCCCACATAGAATGTTGAATAGTATAAAGTCTCCATGTCTCCAAGGCAGATAAAAATATTCAAGAAAGGTACATATTAAGACAATGGTGAACAAAATTTGCAAAAGTGTAAATAGTATAATTTTTATGTTTTTCTTATAATGTCTTGTTCTTATCCCTCAAGGATTCTTTGCCATTTTTTTTTGAAGTTTGGTCTTTTAAAGTTCAAAGTGGCTTTTCACTGAGTCTCATTTTCTTTTGTTACCCCTCTTGACCCACATACCAAATCAAAACATCCTATAATTTCATCCTTTTCCCTTCCCCATAGATATAGTACATTACTAACCCCTGCATTATCAAGGCTAACATGGAAAAGGCTAATGCCCCCATTTTCCCTAGTATCCCAGGATTCAGAAGTCCATGTCTACAGTCTGACTGCTTTTAATGCATGGGGTGATGCTTCCTCACTGTTATGATGCCATTGTAAATATATGCTTTAGGGAAAATGATGCTTATTTAATCCATGAACACTTTGTAAAGAGCAATCCTAAGACAATGACAGTATCTCTCAAAAATGAATCATATCAAATAAAGCACAGAGGCAGAGGTGCCTCCTTCTAATTGAACGTGGCTAAAATTGAATCAGGATACTATCTGTCACAGCCATCAAACCATCCTGTTCCCTTCGGGCTGATGTATTTGAATCTTACCACACAATGAATCAGTTTCTTGACTTTTCAGCTGGTATTACTAGAATAGTGACCTCAGCATGTATTAATACAAAACAATGTTTTTTAATCTGATATCTTAAGTGTAGAGACAGAGAAGAATTTAGAGCATTTGTAAGAAAAAAAAACTGTACAAAATGCTATTTAACTTTGATACTCATACTCCCTATTATTGTAGAGAATGTAATCAACCATTTGGAAATATTTTCCATGAAGCTAGCTAACCTTAATAATATGAAGAATAAAAAAACTTTGTTGTCCTTAATGTTAGAAATGGGAATGCATATTTAATTTTAATACAAGTTTTAACAATAATATTCTATGCCTATGACCTTTAACAATCCTTTTGCTTACAACAGCATAATATAAAATCATTTATTTTAATATCATTGCTGTTTTAAAAGTAATTCGTTTAAGTTGGACTGAATTTCTCTGGGGAACATCTCTGCATTTTGCACATATTGTATAATATGAATCATCTCAGAAAAATATGCATTTATTAACACAATTATTTATAAATATTTACTGAATGTCTACCAACTATATCATTCCATAGTAGGCACTACGGAGGATTCAAAGACAACCAGATACTCTGCCCTCATGAAGTTCAAAGTCTGAGAGGAGAAATAAAACATGTGAGTAGGTGACCATCATATAAACTAGGTGGCAGTAAACAGCACATGTGCTCCACAGGTTCTAAGGACAGAAGATAATCCCAGCCAGGAGAATAAGGCACTTGTCTAAAACCTAACAGGTTTTTTTACAACTCATATTTGGTGTTCTTACAGCATATGATTATTCTAGAATATAGGTAAAATAAAATGCAGATTTAACATGAAGATTCTCAAAAACTAATCCACATGAAAATGATCATGAAAGAAATGGTTCATCACCAATGAAGTATAGTTCCAATTAATGTGGATATCTGACATTCTGAATCTTACAAAGGTTTCTCTTTGCTACCAAAGCATCATGCAAGTTTGAACAGATTTTTCTGTGTCACTTGATAGATCGTATTGATTGCCTGTTCTCAAAGAACTAGATAGAGTAGCTCTTATGCTGAGTTCTCGTGCAAGAGTGAACTTGTGAAGAGCTTCCCCCAAAGAAATCCTGCCGTTGTCCATTGAAACACAAATAAAAGCTGTGCAATATTGACAGTGATTGATGTGAAAACAAAGCAGCAGAAAGACCATGCCGCTATGAACAGGACAAGATGCTGTGGAAGACATAGATCAGAAACATTGTGTTCCTAGAGGCTACCACGCCCCGGGGCACCTACAAACAATACCCAAGAAACAAAGTGTATATGCAGCTACCTCGAATCTACTGAATACCTGTGACTCTAAATCACATTATTCTATTCCATCAATAATACATATAGTCATTTTAAAATAAATTTGATAAGTATATACTAGTGATGTTATTAAATGCTTTTCAGGAATCTATGCTTCCGAGGATGTGTTTTTCATCCATGTTTTATTAGTGTGTGTTATTTGCACCCCTTTTTAAATAACATGTTTGATAATGTAGCCTGCTTTTAAATAAAAAATCACTATTCTTGCCCTGGTCGGTACAGCTCAGTTGGAAGAAGGGCCTTCAGTCCCCTATGCCAAAAAGATGCAGGTTTGATTCCCAGTCAGGGCACAAACCCAGGTATGAGAAGGCAACCAACTGATGTTTCTCTCTTACACTGAGTTTCTGTCCTCTCTTTCTCTCCCCATCCCTCCTCTCTTTCTAGAAGCAATAAAAAAATATCTCAGGTAAGGATTTTAAAAAGTCACTATTCTTACCCTAATATTTCATAGTGTCTTTATCGATCTTGGTTTTTTTACACTTTTACCTCCATTAGATACCTTAAGTTTATCTCCTTTAGAGAATTGCTTCCTTCCTTTATTCATCTTTCTTTGAATTATTAAACTCACCTTCTTCTTCTAACTTCCCAGGATAACATTCCTGCTTCCTTTCCCTTTCCTGTCATCTTCAGCCTTTTTTATTAAGTGAAGCTGTCTCCATATCATTTTCTATTATCTATTGTCAGTTTCCAAACCAGTGTAGTGCACATAGTAGATAATCAACGAATGTTTACATAAACTCAATATTTCACTGTTTTCTCTTAAAACAGTAAACCTACCAAGAAAACAAACACATCAAAAATCAACATAAATAAATCAGTAAGTACATCTTATCTCCCTCTTACCTGGAAAGGGAATATCCATCTAGTCATACTACCTCCATGGCAGGAGGGAATATTTACACCATGCTAAACTTAATTTAGTGTTCATTCTCTTTCTGTCTCCACGCTGAGTACTGCTGCATTCATTAAGTCCATTGATTAGTTTTTGAAGAAAAGTTTTTTTCAAGTTTAGTAATCAAATGAGCACCTGAATAAATAAAAAGGTGTATTTTTAAATTCTGTTTAAACAAATGTTACTAGTTTTATTGATGAAGTGCACTTATGGCATCTTTCAGTAGCTATAAAAGGGACCAGAGGCCTTCAGTCCTGTGGAGGTTTTAGCATCATGTCACAGTCGTATGCCCTGTGGATGGCCTGAGTCAATAATTTCACAGTGAAGCACAGTATTAAAAGTAAATAAAAAAGTATATAAAAGTAAGCAAAATAATACTGTATGAAATAATTCAAAGAAATTCTTCTTAGGAAAATTGAGGAGATCCCTCAGTATTTTACTTCAAAATTGTATAGTGTACACTTCTAATTTATAATCATGGTACCATCATATTTTCCACAATATAACCGTGATAATTAAAAGCCATTAAATTGAAAGGGAACTATTAAATCAGGCAGTTTCTTTTATCAGGAAAGCTAAATGAACTTTGTAAAGTAAATACCTCCTTTATGATACAACTGGGATTATTTGTCCATGTCTCTTTAAACTTTCCAAAGTTTCCCCACTGTTCCATAGTAACTAACTAATATAAAGATAACAAAAATCATAAAATTTGAAGATAGTTATTGGATTATGCTTTCTATGCCCTTCAATTTGCAGATTGCATCTTAATCTTCATTTAAATATGGAAAAGAAAATGAGTACATGACTCCTATATTTGTACACAGCTTTCATCTTGTGCAGCATTTGTCACCATTTGATTTAATTCCATTAACAATGGCTACAGGTGTAAAATGTTTAACATTTCATAATTTAAAAAATATTAGAATTATTGCAATAAATGATTAGTGGAGAATATAGGTAGAGAATTATTTTTATTATTATGAGAATTTTGACATTATATTAGTAAAGAACTATGTTTCAGCTTTTGCATTGTACTCTGAGGTTTATCTGTGATGAAAGGTCTGGTGCAAATTGTTCCCTAACATTCTGGAAAGGAAAGAAAGGAAAGACATTTGCTTTTACTTAAGAAGTTGGGTGCTTCATAAGAATTTCAAAATGATAAAAATGCAAATATAATTTACACTATCCTTGCATTTTCAGACTTCCTGAGCAGCACATTTATAGTTGGTGCTCTTATTTTGACAAATATTTTAATTGCAAAACTTATGTGACTGGCAAGCAATTTGAAAAATATACTTATAAGAGACTAAACTGTTAAAAGCACAGTAATCTTGCCACTGAATAAACATATAAATACTAGTTTTACTTTTATAAAAACACTTATTTTTAACATTTGTTGTGCTGTTTTGGATTAACATTTTATTTTAGGCTTTTCTCAATAATTATTAAAAATACTATTTTAGTTTTTAATGTAATAATTGAGTTTATGGATATTAATAATTTAGTAAATTATTTTTAATTGTTTTGTTCAGCTTTTGACAATTGTAAATAATGATTTTATTATATTTTTACTTATCTCCATTGGATATATTTCTAGGAGAATTGCTGGATGAGGGGCAGGGGTGTTTTACAGGCTGTTGCTATACACTGTGAAACTGCTTTCCAAATGGTCATCAGTAGTGAGCGATGATGCCCTTCTCATCACACTTCGTACTAATTTTTATTCACTTTTAATTAGAAAGATGAGTAGTTACAGCTAATTGTTTTCATTTTGTATTATTTCTTAAAATTATATTTCTTTTGCTTATTTTTTACTTTCCTATTCATTTAGCATGTAAAAAAGCCCCAAACAGAACATATTTTGTAGCATTATTCTTACCTTAGTCGTTAGAGTCATTGTAAGCTGCTGTTTAAAAGCATGAACATCGCTTTGTAAGATTTTAATGAGCACTTGCAAATGTTTATGAGAATGTGAATTTATCCAATATCTGTTATGATAATACTGAATTAAGTAAAAGTAAAATAAAATATGACTTTAATTTACCATTTCAATCTGGGACTTTATTAGCACTTAATGAATATGTAATACAAAAACAATTATTACTTCTGTATGTTTAATAAAATTCTGAATTTAGCAACAATATTAACTTTTAATCTGTGAGTTATAGAGTTTAGATCTAGTGGTAGTTTAACCTAAATTGCTCTATTATATTAGTCTTTTCCTCCCTACTCACTCTAGTCATTATCCTTTCTTCAGATTTTGTTGCCCAGCTCAGGCTTGTCATTGATGTGCATTGTAGAACTTACTTGAGCAGAAAATTGAGAAGAGTGTTTTTGTTTAATGACTTAACTAGGAGTAGTATAGAGAGCATTTAAATGGCAACAGACTTGGCAGGTAAGACATTTCTGATTTCTGAGATTTTTTTTAATCTCTCAAGAATTCTTGAATGTAATGAGATAGAGAATATTTTCAAGCATATGTGCAACCATATGATATCATTCTACGTCATTCCTAATTTTGATCATGTGAATCCTAAAGGACCTTTCATGTCATTCATCAGTTTCACTGAAAGCCCAGGCCACCATAGCCCACTCTCTGTCTTCCAGGACCTTGTAGGAGGAAAAGCATTCTCCAGTTCATGTTAAGCAGTGTTACCTGTGGTCTGTTTCTTATGAGACATAAAACTGCCCTTTACAACCCTTCTGTGCTTGCATAGGAATCCACATTTGAGGGAGGAGAAGTGGGCAGGAGACATGCTGAGAACACACATCCCACTGAACTGAGTCACTTATGGAAACTCATTATTCATGAAACAAACTGTTCACCTTAACTCTGTTAAATATTATGGTGACACTCTATCCATGCAGTCAGGTCACATCCAACCCTACTTAGAAAGTTAAGGGGTGACCCTTATTCCTAAGACTTGACAGTCATGTAAAAGAGGCAAAGGCATTAACAGGACCACCGCCAACATAGCAATTCTGCAAATATCTAACTGGTACTGAAAGCCTTTCTCCCCTATCCACCCAACTGCTAAAGTTCTAAGAAAAAAAAAAATGTCTAAAGTGACCTGGACCACATGTCCTATTTCCTAAGGAGATATCATAAGAGCACAATGGCATCAGATAAACATAAAATATTTTTTTTGTGCTGAAAATAAGGAAATAGCAGCCCATACAACAGAATCATAACATGTTGCAGGTATTACTTTAGCTAGGCAAAAGGGGATGAATGCAACCCTTGATACATGTCACCCAAATTGATAAGAAGGTGAAATGTATAAGAAACACGTAATTGTTTCTAGAAGCCTCTTCTAACAAAATCTATGTAAATCTAAGTAAGGCCTGGAGACTAAGCAATGGGTGGCCCCCAGGAGAAACAAGACACTCCTAGTGTAAGACCTACACCCTACACCAGCCAGAGAATTTCAGGTGCAGCAAAGCTGAAAGGAAGCAATATGGTTATACTATTTTGGTTTGCAGATTCAGCTTCTTAATCAGGAACTGTGGCATGAAGGCAAAGCCAAATCAGAAAAGATACAGCCAAAAAGAAGCAAGGGAATAAAACTTTGTAGCTGCAAAAAAGAAGACTGCACAAGTCCAGTTAAAGAGAATTTTGTGACATAATATCTTGCTTGATTGGCTAACTGTGCCAAAGCTGAAGGATGAAAAAAAAATCCAGATATGCTCCTGTCAGATGAGTCAACTGATTCGGGAAGAATATGGGCAGAAATAACAACTGGAATGCAGCTGTCCTTTGCCTCAAGCCCTGCTTCAAGCAGTGGGGTAACTAAATAAATCCCCAATTTGAAAGAATGAGGGAAAGATTCCAAGAACATCTGTTTAAAAAGGGAGCAGAAATAAATGACAATCCATCAACGCTATTTTGGGACAATTAACAGTATTGGGTGGAACTTCCCAGATTCAGAAGTAAAGAATATAAAAACAACAAAAGCAAAAAAAAAAATCATGGTAAATCTAAATTTTTTTGGTTAAAAAATACATAAAAGGGAATACAGCATGCAAAAGACAAATGAAGCGTATGTATTTAAGTGTTATCCTAAAAAATTAGAAAACATTCTAAAAGCAGATTTTTGAATTCTTAAGAAAATTACAGACCATGAATTATGGGAAATGAATTACAAACAGAAACAAGATACTTCAAGAGATCGAAAGAAGCAGGCAAAATTAAGAAAGCTTTTGATGAGAAAAGTGAAATCATTTCAAAATTTAACCCATATTAGCACCATCAATGAGTAGCTTAGCATTTTTAGAAAGCTGAATAAAATATCAGGAGAATAGAGTGGAGAAAATAGGACACAATGTAGAGTTACCAAACCTAAGTAATGATGGATATTATAGCTGTGAAAGATAGTGTTGATTGAATACATAAATAAATGTCATTTTTGAATACAGGGCAAAAAATGCAATAATTGAATAAGAAACTGTATCTGTGACAATATTCCTATGAAACTATTTATGTAAAGAGCTTGTTTTTTAAAATATATTTTACCTATTATACTATTACAGTTGTCTCAATCTTTTCCTCCTTGCCCCCTCCCCCTAGTCCCCCCATTCTCTCTGGCAATGCCCCTCCTTACTTCATGTCCATGGGTCATGCATACAAGTTTTGACTACTTTATTTCCTGTACTGTTCTTAATGTCCCCTTGCCTATTCTGTACCTATGTATTTGTGCTTCTTAATCCCTGCGCTTTTCTCCTATTCTCCCCCTTCTCCCTCCAAAATGGTAACCATCCAAATGATCTCCATATCTATGATTCTGTTTTACTTGTTTGCTCAGTTTGGTTTTTAGATTCAATTGTTGATAGTTGTGAATTTTAATATTCATAGTTTTGATCTTCTTTTCTTAAATAAGTTTCTTTAATATTTCATATAATAATGACTTGGTGATGATGAACTCCTTTAGCTTTACCTTGTCTAAGAAGCACTTTATCTGCCCTTTGATGCTAAATGATAGCTTCACTGGATAGAATAATCTAGTTGTAGGTTCTTGCTTTTCATCACTTTGAATACTTTTTGCCAGTAGTTTCTAACCTGCAAAGTTCTTTTGAGAAGTCAGCTGACAGTCTTATGGGAGCACCTATAAGTAATTATTTGCTTTTCTCTTCCTGCTTTTAAGATTCTCTATTTATCTTTAACATTTGGCATTTTAATTATGATATGTCTTGGTGTGGTCCTTGACATTCATGTTGTTTGGATTCTCTACACTTCCTGGGCTTGTATGTCTACTTCCTTTGCCAAACTAGAGAGTTTTTCTTTCATTATATTTTCAAATAAGTTTTCAATTTCTTGCTCTTTCTCTACTGGCAACCCTATGATTCAACTGTTGGTATGTTTTCAGTTGTCCCAGAGGCTCCTTACCCTATCCTCATTTTTTTATTCCTTTTTCTTCTTCTTGTCTTAATTGAATTCTTTGCTTCTTTGTATTCCAATTAATTTATTTGATTCTCAGCTTCATCCATTCCACTGTTGATTCCCTGTAAATTTTTCTTTATTTCACTTAGTGTAACCTTTATTTCTGCCTGGGCCTTTTTTTCATCCTGTTGAAGTATGCAGTGAGTTCCTTGAGCATCCTAATAACTAGTGTTTTGAACTCTGCATCTGATAGATTGCCTATCTCTATTTTGTTTAGCTCTTTTTCTGAAGTTTTGATCTATTCTTCTACTTGGGCCATTTATCTTTATCTCTTCATTTTGACAGCCTCCCTGTTTTTCTTTCTATGTATTAGGTAGAGCTATCTTGACTCCCTATCTTGGGAGCATGGTCTCAGGTAGAGAATCACACCTGTCAGTTGCATAAGGTAGAGCCCTAGGTAATCACTGGGGAGAGACAACTCATGTAAACCAGGAGATGGAGTCTTAGATATGGTGTTGCTGCTCTGTGTGGGGGAGGGCTCAGAGAAGGGACAATGGTTGCTGCCTGGCCTGTGGAGTTTTTTCTTGAAGGGAGCTACTTCCCCAGCACTCGCCCTGATGCCAAATACTTTAGTTTCTCCCCATATTCCACTGGTGAGCTTCCAGCTGCTGCCTTAGTGCCAGAGCCTAAAGGGAGTAGGTCTGTGTAAATCCTAAGTTTGTTGCATACCCTGTAAGAGGAGACTCCTAAGAATCCCATGGTTTCTTCCACTTCCACAACCCCCACTGGTTTTTACAACCAGAAATTATGGGGGCTTATCTTCCTGGCACTGGAACCCTGGGCTGAGGGGGGGTCTGCTGTGGGATTAGGATCCCTCACTCCCAAGATATCCCTACCAGGTTTTATCTACCACACATGGGTGTGAGGTCTCCCATTCCATGTCTTGGTGTCTTTGCCCCTCCCTTCTATCTGAGTGAATATGATTTCTTTAATTCCTTGGTTGTTAGACTTCCATACAGCTTGATTTTCTGATGATAGTTGTTTTGTAGTTTAGTTGTAATTTTTGCTGCGGTTTTGTGAGGAGGCAAGCCATATTTACTTACACCTCCATTTTGACCAGAAGTCTAAAAGTTTGTTATACTTTAAGCAAATTTAATAGACAGTGGCTGAGACATGCTCTGGGTCAACAGTTTGAAGCTGGGGTAAAGAAATATTCCTATCAGCCATGAGGAAAAATGAGGGAGGTTACCTATAAGAAAAAAAGTATCCCAGGTTAGTCTCACACATCTTCTTACCTATATTAGCTATGAGAAAGCGATGTGACATAATCTACAGGTATTGAGGGAAAAACTGTTAGTTAAGCATGTGTTACCAAGTTGTGTGTTTACTTCAACATACAAACCATATCAAACATGTAACAATTCAGGACATAAATGGCCAGTTAGCTCTTCTTAAAAGTAATACTAGAAAGTGAATTTCAGTAAAGTTTTATCAAATACTTAAACTTAGTAGGAAACTTATGGTATTGACAATACATTGGTAAATGTAATTATTTAAATTACATTAGTCATAAAACTCTAATAATTTTTGATGAAAATGGAAGCATGTTTAATTCTTGAAATATGGTAAAACTATTATTAAACAAAAATGGACAACAGAAAGAAAATGACAGAGTAAAATATGATAATAGACACTGTTAATGACTCAAGTCAATACACTGAGAAATAAGCATATTATGTGGAGTTATAAAGGTAAGTACCAGTTTATATTTCCTCCAGGTTACTAGTCAGGAAAAGTCTAAAGAGTATGTAAGTCATAAAAAAGATAGAAAATATTAAGGGAACCAAGGAAATAAAAAGAGAGAATATGACAATATAAACTGAACATTTGTATAATAAAATATTATATATTGTCAATTATTATAAACTGTTTCTTACAATGTATAAAAATAATGTTTTATACTGTTCATAAGACAATGTATTTAAATACCTCAGAGAATTTAGAAAGATAATATTTGAAAAAGTATCAGGAAATGCAAAGAGAAGCCAAGAAAGGGAGGATGAAGGAAGAGAGTAAAAGATTCTGGAGACAAAAAGTAAGGAGGGTGGGAGGGAAAAAATTAAAAATTATAACATGGAAGACCAGCATGGATGCGTCACTTTTGTAAGCTTTCAGCCTGTGCCTGATAGCTCATTTAATTCTTTTTACTCCTTGAATAAGGACTTTTATCACTGGCATCTTACACACTGCAGAACAGAGAACTAACAAATCTGCCCAGGGCATCACAGCTAATGGAAGGCAGGGCGCATGTCCACTTTAGGCATCCTGACTCCACCATCCCGTGATCTTCACTGCCTTACTCATGCTATGATGGTTGTCAGGCAGAGTTGGTGTTATTGCAAAATAGCATCAAACAAGATAAGAAAGGTCTGGTGAATTCCATGAGATGTGGAAGCAGAAAGCAGACCCAGAGAGCCCTGACCCACTGCACCTCCACCATCTGCCCAGTTACCAACCATCATGCTTGGAGAGGATCCACTGCCCAAGCTGGTTACAGTCACCACCACTGCAACCATGAGCAGCTAAGTTGCAACCCAGCAGCCTCTCACCCTCCAACCTCCATGCCCACATGGCTCCACCCTCAGCAATGCAGACACCAAGTCATGTACCTGTGGACAGCGGGAAGGGACTGGAGGCCAGGGGGCCTCTTATAACTCATATGTGGCACCTGCCAGGATTAGAGGGGAATGAGAGAGATAAGATGTTCATTGAAAGGCAGGATTTGGGAACAGTAAAATGGTTTGATGTAAGAAACAGATATGATTTCCTCAACAGGGATGACACTAAGATGTATTTGTACACCAGACTGCCATAAAGAACAATCCCAGAAAGTACTTTTTAATGTAGCAGATGAAGACACTACAAAGTTTCATGTTGTTGAAGGAGAAAAGGGTGGAGGCAACACATTACAGGCCCCAGTGGAGTTAGAGTACAAGGCAGTACATATGCAACAGAACATAACCATTGTAGACGCTATGCATATCTTCAGGGGTCCTCCTCCCAATTACCCGTAGAATTCAGAATTTGAGAATGGGAAAAAGAATGAAGGCTTTGAGAATGTTCCAGAAGCCCTGGCTGAACAGCGCCAACCCTATGGCAAGTGAGGGTTCCCACCTATCTACATGTGGAGACCCTATGGTAGTCCACCACAGTATTCCAACCCTCCTGTGCAGGGAGAAGTGATGGAGGGTGCTGACGACTAGGGGATGCAAGAGTACAAGGTAGACCAGTGAGACAGTATGTGTGTGGGGCTATAGACCAGGTTCCACAGGGGCCCTCCTCACCAAAGACAGCCTAGAGGGGATGGCAATGAAGAAGACAGGGAAAAGGAGATGAGGCCCAAGGTCCACAGCCACCTCAATGTCAGTACCATGGCAATTTCAATTACCAATGCAAACCCCCCAGGCAGAAAATCCTAAACCACAAGATGGCAGAAACACAAAAGCAGCTTATCCACCAGCTGAAAATTCATCCTTTCCCTAGGATGAGCAAGGTGGAGCCAAGTAAATGCCGGCTTCCACCTCTGCCATTATCTGGTTTAGTCATCCAACAAGAAGAAATTAATATGAAATTCCAACAATAAGAAATTAACAACAGATTGGAGCTGAAGGCCTTAAGTGCTTGCTTTTTGCCCGTTGACCAGGTAACTAGAATTATCTGCATTATATTTGCAGCATGAGTTTTTTCATTATTTTTTACATAAAAAAGTCTCTTTTTGGTAATGACATTTTGTTTTAAGACCTGGTTTTTCTCAATGCACCTTCAAAACTTTAAAATTGTTATGCATCTGGTCAAGTTCAGATTTTTAAGAATCTTAGTTTTAACTTGTAATAAAAGTTTACAACTTGAGTTTTTTGTAAAGTGAGCAAACTGCAAGCACCTGTTAAT
Source organism: Tonatia bakeri (assembly GCA_004024845.1). Lineage (NCBI taxonomy): Eukaryota > Metazoa > Chordata > Mammalia > Chiroptera > Phyllostomidae > Tonatia > Tonatia bakeri. The sequence goes on from PVIA01006783.1 coordinate 87,187, forward strand.
AAGTCTTAAAAAAAGATAAGAAAGGTCACTTGCTAAATAGAACTGTATAAATTATAAGTCACAGTGAAGTTGTTCTAAATCTTCACACACCAAATATATTATTGACATATATAAAGCAAATAACTATAAATAAATTGCAAACATTAGTAATAGTAAATCATAATAGATTAGAAAAGAAATAAAGCTGTAATGTATTTAAAAGTAATGCGTTTAAAAGTAATGTATTTAAAAGTATAGTAAAGTAGTAAAGTATTTAATGTATTTATATGTAATGTAAAAAAAATATTTATTTAGCTAAATATCTCTGAGACTGTTTAGCATGTACATTTATAAGGTCTTTGAAAAACTCAGGATAGAACTTAAATTCATTCAGAAAATAATGTGTGCCATTAAAATTATTTCATCCAATTCTTAGCCTTTGATTGTATTTTACTCGTGTTTATTATTATTTCATTGGTCTGACAGATCTATTTGACAGACAAGATTTAAGACAGAAATAAAGTGCTTTGGCATTCTTTTTGTTACACATTAACATTGGCCCACAAATGTGAGCTTTATTTTTTGTCATATAACTAAAAGTAGCTTATGAAAAGGCACATGCCTATTTATAACAAATTAACTAAATTAAAAAAAACTAAACATTAAGGCTTGTGAGATTTCATACATTGGCTTTATCATGCACTAATAGGGGAAGTTTAAATGGGTTTAACAATTTTATTTATCAAGAAATTTTAAACATTCATAAACTTTGGCCATAAATTACTAAATGCTTCAGCAACATGGAAGTAGATTTCAGCATTATTTATAATATTGAAAATTTGAATCCAACCTAAAGGTACAGATATAGCAGAATGACTATTGAAATAATGAATCACCCACACAATCAATTCATATGAAAACACTGAAAGTATGATACCAATACTTTTGTATTATCTAAGAAAATAGCTCTTAGAGAAATTATTAAGGTAAATATGAAACTCAAAAAATGTATATAACATTGTCTCAACCATATAAGCAATTACATGAGGAGAAACCATTTAGGAAAAAATGCCAAATTATTCCCTCAGTCTTTCTGAATGTTAGGACAAGAAGTAAATAATGTTTCATTACCCTGTTCTACAAATGTTAGAAAATTGTAATTTGAATATAGCGGAAACATTTTCTTTTGTTTTTGAAAGTTTCACCTCTCTGGAGAGAGGGACTGACTGCCAGGTAAAATAATGCAGATTGTTCTATTTCCATGAAGTGGGAATCCCAAGCATCTACAGTGCCTTTTAGGCTTCCTTATATTTAAAGTAATTGCTGAGAACAGAAAATAGGACATCAATTATGAAAATGCATATGATTTTTAATATTTTATTATGTAACAACCAAAAAGTATAAAACATGTTTCCATTATTGAAAACGACAACAATGTAAAACTCTTAAACATCAAGGCAAATAAAAATTTTACAGTCTGAGCAGAGAGTTTGAATTTTTAGTATACTTAAGAATCTCTGGATGGAGCGGAAAGACACTTTTTAATCCTACAAATTCCTCAACTTAGCCTTAGGTACATTGATTCAGCTGGTCTGGGATAGGGCCTGGGAGCTAGAATTTTTATTAAGTATGTAGGTCATTTATTCAGATGGTGCATGAAGCACATTAACTTTAAACTTTCAAAATACAAGCTGGCTTTTCTTGTAGAAACCTTAAAAAAATAGTGTATGTAAATATCTCACTAAAATTAGACACTGTGTGAATAATACACAAATTATCTTCAACAGACCCTTCAAATAGCAAAATCGTATCAGTCAATAAGATAGACATAATCTGGGAAAATACATGGCTATTAGAGCAAACATTTTGCAATTTAACTGATTAAAATCAGAAATTTATAAGAAATCCAAATCTTACTTTTATATTTTAAAAAATCAAATTTCAGGCAGATCAGTAAATACAAGTAGAAAAAATTCTTAGAATTGGTAGACATAGAAATTCACAAAATATGAATTTTCATGCTTAACTGATAGTCAGTGAAAATAACCATTCAGCAAAGGCCATCATTGTAAATACGACTTTCTTCAAATAATGCCACACTTTGACCTGGCACACAATGCCTTTGCGACACACAGCTACACTGAGTGCATGAAGCATGTGTGCTGCATGCTTATATTCTAAATTTGTGTTTCCCAAACCTGCATCGCAATCACCTGAGATGTCTATAAAAACACACAGATATATCAATTCACAAATACTGGTGAGGAAATGGATGGAAGGAAGGAGAAGGACACAAAAATCTCAACTTTTTTTCAGAAAAACTTCCAGATAATTTGGGTGATCAGTCACGTCTGAGAACCACTTTTCTAGATTTAACTTGGTGGAAAGTACTTCAATCATTTAATTCCTTCCCTGAAGAAGACCCACATTTTGGCCTCCTTATGTACAGACAAGAGTTTCTCACATTGTTTATGATACTTGATAACACTTTGTATCGTTACCATGTTACCGCAGTGTTTTCCTCAGCACACTGCTGTTTGGGGTTGCATTAATTTGACTCAATAGATAGTTAACAATTTTAGTAGCCTGTTGTCATTTATCATTCCCATATCAGCTTCTCTGTAATGTGAATTGCTACAATGCCAAAAGAATGATTAATGCTAGTCCCTGAGCTAATTAATGGGAGTGTCAGTTTAAGTCCAATAGAGTAATTAAGTATTGCTGATGAAACAGGTCCAAATTTCACACACAAAGTGGGTCATTTTACCAAACTTTAACTTAATTTGGAGCGTCAAATAGTATTGATGAGAGTTCCACAAAGGAGGGACTAACTGTCTGGATAGTTTACAGTTATTATTAGGCATAAAAATTCCTTTTCTATAAGGTACACTAAGACAATTACTGAAAAATTCTATGCCCTTAAAAATGAATTGAAATGTAATGATATTTTGAGAGATATATTCAACATCTCATTGTATTGAGAACTCAATATTTTTTTATTTTTTATCCTAATTCTTTTTTCATTATTGTATTTTTTCCATTACCATTTAGTCACCTTATAGCATGCCCCCCCCCCAGCAATCACCACACTGTTGTCCCTGTCCATGAGTCCTCTGTCCTTTTCACTCGGTCCCTCCACCCTCTAACTTCCCCCCACCCTTAGCTGTCACTGTGCTCTCCATCTAACAGTCTGTCTCTATGTTCCTTGTGAGTTCAGTTTGTTGGGTAGATTCCACATATGAGTGAGATCACATGGTATTCGTCTCTCTCTGATAGGCTTATTTTGCTCAGCATAATGTTCTCAATGATTTTTTAGAATCAATAAACAATAAGCATATAGCACATAATGAGGATTCAGATCATTCTAAGTTGAAACAGAAAAGAAGAGAAGAAAAAAGGAAAATGGGACAATTGAATGACAGCATTCCTGGGAAGACACAAACAATGGAGAGAATATCACTAGGGCCTGCTCAGGTTCCTTATCTAGGCTGAGCTTCTCAAGGACTTAATTTATGTCTAGACGCTTTCCAGTTTAATATAGACTTCTTTTTTTTACTTGCTTTTTAAAAAAATTTTAAAATTTTAATCATTGTTCAAGTACAGTTTTCTTCCCTTTACTCCCAATCCAGCCCACCCCTCCTCCCTCCCAACTTCCCTCCCATTACCACCCTCCCCCTATCTTTTATCCACGTGTCCTTTAACTTTAATCCTATAAACCCCTCCCCCTCTCCCCCTGAAATTCCCTCTTCTCTCTCCTCTGGTCACTCTCCACCTGTCCTCTAATGCAGTGTCTTTGACTATACCCTGCTTCTTTCTTTGTTTTGTTGTTTAGGTTCCTGTTAAAGGTGAGATCATATGGTATTTATCCTTCACTGCCTGGCTTATTTCGCTTAACATAATGCTTTCCAGTTGCATCCATGATGTTACAAACGGTAGGAGCTCCGTCTTTCTTTCTGCTGCATGGAATTCCATTGTGTAAATGTACCACAGTTTTTTGATCCATTCATTTACTGATGGGCATCTAGGTTGCTTCCAGCACTTAGCTATTGTAAATTGTGCTGCTATGAACATGGGGGTGCAAAGGTTCTTTTGGATTGGTGTTTCAGGGTTCTTAGGATATAGTCCCAGCAGTGGAGTTGCTGGGTCGAAAGGCAGATCCATTTTTAACTTTCTGAGGAAGTTCCATACTGTTTTCCACAGTGGTTGTACCAGTCTGCATTCCCACCAACAGTGCACTAGGGTCCCCTTTTCTCCACACCCTCTCCAACACTTGTTGTTTGTTGTTTTGTTTATGATGGCCATTCTGACTGGTGTGAAGTGGTACCTCATTGTGGTTTTAGTCTGCATCTCTCTGATAGCTAGTGATACTGAACATCATTTCATGTGATTTTGGATCTTCTGTATGTCCTCCTTGGAGAAGTGTCTGTTCAAGTCCTTTGCCCATTTTTTAATTGGATTGCTTGTCTTCTTAGAGTGGAGTTGTGTAAGTTCTTTATATATTTTGGAGATTAAACCCTTGTCTGAGGTATCATTGGTAAATATGTTTTCCCAGAGAGTTGATTCTCTTTTTATTTTGATACTGTTTTCTTTAGAAGTGCAGAAACTTTTTATTTTGATGAGGTCCCATTTGTTTATTCTTTCTTTTATGTCCCTTGCTCTAGGGGACATGTCAGTAAAAAAGTTTTTGCGTAATATATCTGAGATTTTCCTACCTATGTTCTCCTCTAGTACTTTAATGGTGTCATGGTTTATATTTAAGTCTTT
>PVIA01006784.1:0-78523 GCA_004024845.1 Tonatia bakeri
AAACACAATTAGGATAGACAAAATTGGAATGGATGTTCCAACAAGTCTGGGTGTTTTCTCAAGTTAGCTATTAGAGAAGAGTAAATTGAATTGTCCTAATGTTTCTTACAAATAATATTAATTTAAAATTCTCTTAGTGTTCTTTCTCAGTTTGGTAAATGCCAATCTATACAAGATTAAACTTTATGTGTAAGAGCAATGAATTCTTACCAAACATGTATTTGGTGATGGGAAGGAGGCCACAGTGGGGATATCCAGGTACTATTATGCATTTAGTGATCAGGAATCCACACTGATCCTCTCATTTGCTTATTAACTCATTTGTTCTATGCAAGTTGTTGCTTAGGGATGAGAAATAGAGGATTTCAGAAATTCTTCTAATTCTATCCTGTCCTGACTCAGTACCTCCAAAAGAGGGATCAAGAGGGAGAGCATATTAGCATGAGCATGGAAAATTAGGCTATCCTTTGCGATGATGGGGTCTTGTACCTCTCCTTGCCTTTACCCCCTCTCCTGGGTAGTATAGAAGCTACTATGGAAATGTGAGAGTTCCTATACTCCTCCCTAGACCCTCTCTAGGTTCTTCCTTCCTCTCTGGTGAACTCAAAGGCACTTGCTGCGAAGGTGGCTGTGAAGGGGCCCAAGAGGACTCTCCCTGAATGGAGCACATCATTCCCAAAAGAGCAAGTACCCCTCCAATACACACACAGGGAACATGGACAATTGATCAGGAAAACTCCTAGCTAGGCAGAATTTGGTTATAAGGCAGCTGATTTTAATGTAGCTGTGGCAGCCAACAGTATTTGCAAGTGAGAAGAAATAATATACAAAACTACCATATGAGAGAATGTGATAGATTGCCAAGGAAAGTGGTAGGTGTGTTATATACACAGTCCTTCACACAACAAACCCACTAGGTTGGTGTTATTTTTATGGCCACAAGGAAACCAAAGGTCAGAGAGCCTACATAAGGCCATATGACTAAGAAAAGGAGAATCTTGGTGAAAGGACAAAACTATTCAAATTCAAAATCCACGCTATTAACCTCTACCAAGGATTATAACTAAATGGGAGGGACTCTAAAAGCAATATCCACCCTTGAAAAGATTTTTATCTAAACCCATGAAGGTATTTATTAGTTGAAACATATGTAAATTGACAATATTCAACTGTTTGACCTACCAAAATGGCAATTTCATATGGTTCAATCATAACTATTTATAACTTCTGTGGAAAATAGTCACAGATGGGGGACACACTGCAGAACATATTCATGTTGAGGAACCCCCCACATTTCCTATGACTCACAGACTTTTATTGTGTAAACTAAAAAGGAAAATAACCAAAGTAATAGAAATTCACTTAACAAAGTTTGTGTAATTAAGGCAGAAAATTTCTCTGTATTAAACATTAAAGTTTTTCCACTTAGAGGTAAAAACTGGGAACTCTTTGTAATGAATACATCAGCTTTGTTGAAAGCTGACAGCTTGAGCCCTGGCTGGTGTGGCTCAGGGGATTGAGTGCTGCCCTATGAACCAAAGAGTCACTGGTTCGATTCCCAGTCAGGACACATGCCTAGGTTGTGGGTCAGGTCCCCAGCAGGGGGTATGAGGCAACCACGCATTGATGTTTCTCTCACTCTCTTTCTTCCTCCCTTCCCCTCTCTATAAATAAATAAATAAATAAATAAATAAATAAATAAATAAAATTAAAAAGAAAAAGCTGACAGTTTGATATGGAGTAGCCCAAAATACCACAGCCGGACAACAAAGTAAGATGATCTGAACCAGGCCTAGGAGAGAGATATTTCCTTGCCTATTGTTGATTAGAGTTACTTATAATTTGCTATGTATTTGTTTATGACTAACTTAACTATTTTGTACCATGAATACACTTCTTTCATTATACAGATCTAGTTAGTTTCAGCTAATGCTTGTTCTCAAAAATTTCCAAAGTCTTTTCAGGTACCATGACTGTCATTCATGATGTTAGCAAAATTTGTCCAGTTTTTTTCTCTTTTAGACACAAGAAAATGGGAATGGCATTTCCAAGGCCCCTGTGGCTGGGAGAGCTATGATTAGTTCCGGCCAGTGAGCTATGAGCAGAAGTAACATATGTCACTTCTGGGCTAAGTGTTAAATTGCTGCTGTGAGACCTTCTAAAGCTCTTTTTAGCTCTAACATGATGCTTGACAACATTTAATACAAGGGCTGCTCTCTCAACCTAGAGCCTGAGAGAAGAAGATTTAGAATATAACTCCTAGTCCATCCATGATGGATATATACAGAAGGAAATAGATTTTATTGTAACAAACCACTAAGATTTTGGGGTTGCTTATTACAGAAGCATGTCTTAGCCTATCCTGATTGATACAAATGTTTTGAATGACCCAAATACAGCTTTGATTACCATTCTGAAAATGAGGCTTGGGTCTCTCTGGTTGAGACATTTCTACAGGTGCTGATGGAAAAGCCAAGTACCTATTTACAAAACAGTGCCTGAAATGAGCATATGTCAGTGCAAGGATAGCTAAATGTAGGATCTTTCATGTTCAATTACCAACTACATGAATGAAGTACCCACTGATTGAAGCAAAGATTTCACAAAGGAAGGAAAAGTAGATAGCTTTATAAGAAATAAAACTTCAGAGGGAAGCTTCAACTGGGAGGGAATACCACCAATCCCCCATCTACCATGGAGTCAGATTACTTCCATTCATATCTCTTCTTTAAGCATAAATATTGTTCCCAAAACAGTGTGAAAACAAAAAGAGGTTGAAAGGCCATTATAACTTATTAATACATTACCAAGAATTGTTTATTAACTAGAAATCCATACAGCAAAATGGGAATAGGATATTTTATAGATAAATCTAAAGGCAAGAAAGAGCAACTGAAGATCAGAGCACCAGGGGACTGCTCAAATGAGCTGACACCACACTGTGAACAGTAATGCAAGAGCGTGTGAGAGCAGGAAAAACTGATTTTGCCAACTTCATGAGTTCATCCTGGAGAAGGGCCAGTTTTCATACTGATTCCAAGTGAATTTTTTCTTGAGAAAAAGTCCCCACAATTGGATATGGTCATCAATTAGAGGGAGCAGTTGTCTGTTAAGATCTCTGAGTCTCTATAAATAAGTTTATACCTTTTTAGCTACTAGGTAAAATTTGTCTGTTTATCAATTGCTGCTAAACCTGTAGCACTTATTCCAATGTTGAAATGTGTAGCTTTACTCTTGCCTCTGAGGCCCTCTCACATTTCAGCAAAACAGTGAGTCTTGTCATAATGTCTTGATATCTGCAAGATTCAAAGTCCTGTTACAGGTCAGTATATGCCTAGCAATCATGTGATGAATTGGAGTATATCTCAAAAAACAGAACACATGTAAAGACAATATTCATATTAAGAAAAAAGTATGGGAAAAAACATGACAACATATTTCGTTGACAAGAAAAATAGAGAAACTCCCTCTCCTCCCACACTCAAAGCTCACCATATCTTCCAGCAGGGTCTTTGAAAAAGCTGGCCATCGCAACAAGTAATTTATGCAGCTCTTGTAACACCCAGACACTAATGTAAATTCCCTACTTAAGAATGCTGACCATCACAGCACCATATCAAGGCTCAGTAACCAGAAATTCCCTTCAATCTTGTGTGGAGGAGACACATTTTAAAGTCTGTCATCCTGCATAAGGAACTTCCATTTAATTGTCATTAATATGGCTTTTAGAATTTAAATTGAATAACATATAAATACTTGTTAGTAGCAGGAAATTGTAGTTTATAATGGATTTTCTCCTTTGACTGCTACACTACAAGATTCTGAGCCTTCACATTGGTTTTGATTGTGAATTCTCAGTTTTGAGGGAACTGGTCAGGAAATAAGGTTTTATAAATAAACAGAGGTTAAATAAAAGTTCAACAAATGTTGGAATTTTTTTATCTAAATCATGTTGAATTTTGAAAACCATATTGTACTTGTTTTTAAGTATATTAGTTTACCAACCACAAGCTAGGTGGATAAACTGACAAAAATTTATTTTTGTTCTGGAGGCTAGAAGTCTGAGATCAAGATGTCAGCAGGTTTGGTTTCCTCTGAAGCCTCTCTCTTTAGCCTGCAGATGGATGCCTCACCGTGCACTGTGTTCTTACATGGCCTTATCTCTGTGCATGCACAACCCTGGTGTCTCTCTGTGCATTCCAATTTCCTCTTTTTATCAGGACACCAGTGATCTTGGATTAAGACCAAACCCAATGGTCTTAACTTAATCATCTCTTTAAAGGCCTGTCTCCAAATACAGTCACATTCTGAGGTACTGGGATTAGGGTTTCATTTTGCAGTTTTGAGGGGACACAATTTAGCCCCTAACACTTAACAAATTGAATATAATGTAGTCTTTTCTTGGTTACTCAGGATCTGAATTTTGGACATCCACATATTTTTCTGTGCCATCATCATCTCTAGGGGTTATAGAATGTGCTTTTTAGAGAAGTTCTAGAATCCCTTGGTCACCTGAAAGCTCTAGACTTTTGCTTTCAACACAGCAATACTAGCCACATGTGGTTATTAGTTTATTAATAAACTTAAATAAAATTAAGTTTTATTTTTTCATTAGCACTAGCCACATTTCAAGCGTTCAGTAGCCACTGCGGCTAGTGCCATGATATTGGGCACAAATATTGAACATTTCCATTATCACACAATTCTACTAGACTGCATTGTTTGGCTGTTGCTATTGTTCTGTTGACAGAAATTCACCCTCATTGGCTCCATGATACCCTCAAGAGAGCACAGCACACAGGAATCTTCAAGAACTGCACTGCTTTTAGCTTCCATGTCTTTCCCCTTTTCCTGGTCACATTTCTTCTCAGCTCCTTGCTGTCATTTACTGGCCACTGCCTTTATGCTCCATCACATTTTTCTCCTAATTCTACTCTCTTGCCTTTTAATTTCCTGATTTCTCCCCCCATCTTCATCACCCTTTTCTTTAACTTCATTTTCTCCTATCCTTTTCTTTGCTGGAATGGCGAATTTTGCTCTAAAACATTTTTGCCCAATAGTGAGAAACTTCTTTTCTTCTAATAAGTAAATGTCATTAATATTCATGTATTTAGCCACTCAACATTCTATTGGTACTTCCTTCAGATACATCTCAGTGTAACAGAGCCTTCTGCCTGAACAGTGGATGAGATGGAGCTACATAGTCTATCTGGAAAGCATAGTGATCGCAGAAAGTTTGTTTTCTGTTATTCCTCTAGCATCATCTCTTGGGAGATGAGTTAACCTAACAATTATGGAATTTGAATTTAGTCTGCCTGAGTTTAAAGTATGATGTCATCATGTATTAGCTATCTGGCCTTGACCAAATTTCTTAACTTCAGTTTCTTCATTTGTGTAGTATGAATTTCACAACTTCTTGATTTCTTACTGCTTGACATTCCCACAAACAGGCTATGAGCACCTGCCCAGGTGACCAGGTACACAAGTGTGATAAGGCTGGATGCTGCCACAAGGTCCCCTTCTTGACTTCCTCTGACTGTGACCTATAGCATTCAAATCACCAATGAGATCCCCTCATGGCTTTTGCTCATGTTCTCCACATAGGCCCTCACTCTCTCCCAGCTCCTCACCTATTGGAGGAGCCTGCTCTCTGGGTGGTCTATCCATGAGGCCCCTTCATGGTGTGTCGTGATTCTGTCTTTCAAGGACCTTTGAGTATAATAAACATTGTGGTACCTCTCCTGTGCCTTTTTGTGGCTACACCTGACTGACCATCACATGAGAAAATATAAAACAATCTGTAAGATAGAGGTGAAGAACAGTAATCATCTTATGAAGCTGTTAGGTCAAAGAAATTGACCTAAGGAAATGGTACCTCAAATATAGCTCAATAGGTAGGAACAATTATTATTTCTCAGGAAAAGTTTAGCTTTCACAGAATGACTATGGACCTTGTATGCTGGACTCCTTGTAGTGATCTCAGGCAGAGAAACACTTATTTGCCACATAGATTCTTTATTGTGCATCTTCTTTATATTCAATTCATCATCTTTTAAGATAAGACTTATGCAGAGAAAATAGAAATGAGCACTAAGATTGGGCATAGTTAGATGCTAAATCACATTGGACAATATATATAAGCTTTTGGAAAAAGAAGTACTGACTTCTGATTTCTGGTCCCACATGAAAAAAGCTTCTAAGTCACCATTGTATCTTAACAACAAGCAAAAATCTAACTGAAATATCAATAGCTCTTCTAGGATACATAAGAGAGGTGAGGACGCAGGACAAACTGTTGCTCCATCATAAGACTAAAGAATGCTTTGTCTGTCTTCATAACTCACCACCACATTACTTAAGATCTATTTACAGCAGTTTCTTTTACCCAGTACATCATGTCCAGCTAGCAAGAAAAAAAAGAATTACAGCATATACCAAAAAAAAAAAAAAAAAAAAAAAAAAAAAAAAAAAAAAAAAAAAAAAAAAAAAAAAAAAAAAACAATTTGAAGAGACAAAGCAAGCATCAGAACCAGACATGACAGGAATGCTGGAATTATCAGACTGGGAATTTAAGGCAGCTAATATGCTGTCTTAAAAGTAATATACTAAGGGCTTTAATGGATAAAGTAGAAAGCATCTAAGAACAGATAGCCAGTGCAATCAGAGAGATAGAAATCTTAAAAAAGGACCAAAAGAGATACTAAAGATAAAAACACACTTTATCATAAATAAAGAATGCCCTTAGTGGGCTTACTAGTAGATTGGACATGGCTGAGGAAATAATCTCTGAGCCTGAGTATGTCTTCAAAGAAAATTCCAAAACTAAAATGCTAAAAGGACAAAGACTGAAAAATAAACCAGAATAAAATATCCAAGGACTGAGGGACAACTACAAAAGTTGTGGCATGTATAATGGGAAACCCAGAAGGAGAAGAAAGGAAGGGAAGAAATACTTGAAACCATAATGACTGAGAATTTCCTGATATTATTTTTTAAATTTTATTTATTTGTTTGTTTGTTTATCTATTTATTTATTTATTATAGAGAGAGGGGAAGATAAGGGGAAAGAGGGAGAGAGACATCAATGTGAGAGAAACACCAGTGTGAGACAGAAACATTGATCGGTTGCATCTTGTATGTGCCTTAACTGGGCACCAGGCCTGCAACCCAGGCATGTACACTGACTGAGGATCAAACTAGAGAACTTTTGTATTATGGAATGACACCCAAACAACTGAGTAACACTGGCCAGGGCAAGAATTTCCCCACATTAATGTCAGACACCAAACCACCAATCCAGGAAGCTTAAAGAGCACCAAGTAGAATAAATGCCAAAAAAATAAAACCCCAAAACTATACTTGAACATATCATTTTCAAATTACAAAATATAAAAAGATCCTTAAATAAGTGAGAGGAGAAAACACCTTATTTACAGAGGAATAAAGACAAAAATTATATCTTATATCTTTTTGTAAGCCATGCAAACAAAAAGAGAATGGAGTGAAATATTTAAGTGTTCAGAGGACAAAAACGCAACCAATCTAGAGTTCTGTGCCCTGTGAAATTATTCTTCAAAAGTAAAGGAGAAAGAGACTTTCTCAGACAAGGAAAATTTGAAGGAATTTGTTGCCAGTAGACCTGCCTTGCAAGAAATGTCAAACGTTTTTGAGAAGGAAAATAATAGATGTCAGAAACTCAGACCTATATAGAGGAAGAGCATCAGTGAAGAAATATGTAAAGGTAAAATAAAAATGTTTATTTTATTCTTAACTGATTTAACATAACTTGTTCAAAATAATAATAGCAAATGTATACAATTATGTATATTTATGTTTATATCGTATGTATATATGTATATGTTTTTCTATATATATGTAAATGAAATAAAAGACAGCAATGATACAGGGGATTAGAAGGAAGAATTAAGATGATTTTTTAGTACAAGGTATTCATTCTAAATATAATAATAATAATAATAATAATGCTTTATGTGACCTGAACTGATCAGTAAAGCTTTTAGTGGCCCCAGTGAAGAGAAAGTTTTCTCTGGGAAAAGAACAAGAGGAGAAATCAGAGCCATGTGAAGAAGGTGGTAAGCCAATGTAGAGAGGCAGAAGTGGACATGGAGTATATGAATGAAGGTGGGAAGCGGTGTCTTTGGTGCAGAGTAGGCTCTGGGTTTAGAAACAGGATAGATAAAAGGGGGTGAGAGTGGGAAGATTGGTAGGTTTGGAGTTAAAATTTGTGTGAGAATCTCAGTGGAGTAGTTTAGTTCATTCTACATGTTTCCAGGTAAACTTCCTTAGAATTTATGTTTTCTGAAATATACCATAATGTACTTAAAATTGCTTGATTTATTAAGCTCACTTTCAATGACTACCTTGAAGTTAAAGCCTTTCAAATTCTTATCTCCCTTCAGGTTACTACTAAGAATGATTCTAAGTTAGTATCATCTATATACTTCAGGAAAATTCACCTTGTCAAATATGTCACTGATAAAATACTAAATTAAAATGAACTCCCAACTAACAAGAAGAACATGAAATAACCGCTGTGTAGAAGAAGATTTAATGGTTCATGGTTTTTCAAGGTGAGTGTATATGAAGAGGGATTTGAGCAATCAGTTCATTTCAAGTCTACATTTATTTTATATCCACTATATACTAAAGAAGTGCACCTGATATTTTGAACTGTGTAATAGAAATACAAGAAATATCTTTACCTTCAAATGGTAATGACACACTTATGCAAAAGAAAATATGAACAATTCATGCTTAATGACAAAATGCATAATATGATGTTAAATAAAATAAAGGCTTATTAATAGTAAATATTGATGGAATAAGGAATAGTTAGAAGTATTGTCATGAGAGTTGCTGATATTTGAGTGTACCTTAAAAAAATTGTAGCATGTGATTAGATGAAAAGAAAAAGACCACTCTTTCCTTATAGGGAAAAACATTATAAGCATTATAAATATAGAGGCAAGAAAAAGCCAGGGCTGTCCTGGACAGTGTGAAAAAATAGAGGTATTGATCACACTGAGAAATTCCAGAAGATAAGATTTTTCTATAGAAAGTTAAAGGAGGACATTCAAATGTAGAATACCATTTTTTTTCTGAAACACAAATGCTCAAGTATTTACCTCAGGTATATAAGCATGGCTCTATGACAAATTCATAAAAACATTCCAAGTCATTCAAAGTGCCTGTTGTAATGCAGAATATAAGTCTAGATATTGCAGTTATTTTATGAAATGCCCCTTTTCAAAGTTAGTGATCTGCAATGGGGAGTGGTACCTCCTAGAATATAGTTTCCCAATTTTGCCTTAGTTTATATTTTTTTCCAGTTTTACTTTTATATTTAACTGACTTTTTACCATGTGTACTCCCTAGAATCTAGAAATACCCAAGGACACTTTAATTTCCAAATTTTAAAAATTCCCCTGGTTTGTTTATTCAGAAAACATTTACTGGACACCTGTTATGTTCAGAGAAACTAGCCTAAGGACTTGGGTAGATATGTGAACAAAATCAACAAAATTCCTGTGCCCAGAGAGTTTCAATTTAAATAACTAGAAATAGAAAATAAATTAAGCCATGAGGGATACTCATTATTATCCCATTTCACAGGTTAAATAAAAAACACAAAGAGACAGGTGAACCTCCCAAGTTTATACAGTTATTTTTTAAAGATTTTATTTATTTTTAAGAGACAGGGAAGGAGGGAAAAAGGGAGAGAAACACTGATGTGTGAGAGAAACATCAAATGGTTGCCTCTGGCATGCCTTCAACCTGGGGACCTGGCCCACAACCCAGGCATGGGCCTTGAAAAGGAATCAAACCAGTTCAAATGGTGGCACTCAATCCAATGAGCCACACCAAGCAGGACAGGTTTATACAGTCATTGAGTGGTAAAATAAAACTCCAGCTATTCATTATCCAACCACAGCTACTTATTGTAAAATAATTGACTACTAAAATGTAGAAATACAACTGTTCAGTTGGCTTTTGACGTCTAAGAAGTCAAGAAGCACATGACTTCTCCCCACCAATTCTACCTATTCTCTGTGTCTTAAGCTAGCGTGTGTTAAAGGTTAAATGGGAAGCAACAGGAGCATCTTGAGGATTGGCGTCTATTACAAATTTTTATCCTTCTGGGAATGTACACATTGAGAACGGGTGGTATTTTGATCTCTGATCTTGAACTCATTTGCTCACTTAGAGCCACAGTTGTCAGTTCCTGTTTTATCAGCACCATGGACAGCTGCTTTCTACCCAGGTCCTTTCCGAAGATTTTATAGTAAAATATTGCATGCTGTCTTCTGTTTCTCTGCACTTTAAATATCATATGGCAATTACAATAACTACTTAATAATTTCCATATATCTCTATGTGCTCAATTAGGAAGCAACAAAAAGTGTATAAAAATGACATTTGAATTTAACATCCTAAACAGAACATCTTCTAAGGGTGTTTTTTGCATATATAAGCCAAATAGTAAAATTTACACATCCTATATGTAGGACCTTATGCTAAGTTTTCATAAGTATATCTGTTTACTGATCATGCTTTCCATGAATAAATTACAAAAATATTAAAGTTCAAATATTTGTATATAGAAATCATATGCCAAGGAAATTCCATGAGCTAGGTAATACTATAAATATGAATGTTCTCAACATCATCTCACTATCTGACAGGATTATAATTTAGGTAACTTCACTACAATAACATTATTAAATAAAGCCTCTTTAAAGGGTGATCCAACCTCCCAAAATAGAAAAAGCTGTTTATGAAGAAACTCAGAAAATAAATGCAAGGTAACAGGTTTTCTTCATTTTGAATTGATGTGTTGGGCATCCTTCATTACCTATAAGTGTAGAAGCAGATATTCATGTTGACATTTCAATAAATGATAAGAATTAATGAAGGGAAAGCTTATAAATGCCAAGCAGGAATGTCACTCATTTCTGGAAGGAATACTTTTCTGAACAACCCATGCTGTGGTCTGACCTTTGTAATCAGCTGTGGTGGTTTACATATAGAAGAATTGATGTTTGTAACTCTTAGAACTGGTCACATAAGTGAAGGTATATATGCATATAAATCCATATTAAAATATAAATTAAGTATGTTAGTTAATGCAAAAGAAAAAGGGAAAGACAGGGAGGAGGGAAAAGGGATCTTACCCTTGTGGAGAAAGATTGGGAGCAAAATGAATGAAACCAATTTCTAATTTTTGAAGTGCCTCCTAATTTCATGGGAACTATGTACACAGTAAAATTGTTTTAAGTAGCAACACATGTTAGGCACTGTAAAAATGCTATTTTTTTCAGGCCTGAAATTTGTTTCTTTCATGTACTGATTGCTTTGATAAGGTAGACAACTGACCATTTACAAAAGTGGTGATGCCACTTTTGTAAAGAGTGGTGAAAACTCTTTCTGAGAGCATCACCACTCTCTCAGAAAGAGTTTCCAATAATCCTACAGCCTAGAGAGGCAATCTGACCCTGAGTCAGCTGTGAGAGTGGGCACTACATTGTCGTGACCGTGCCTGTGCCCCTGAGTCTTCCTGCAATTAGTACCAGTGAGTTCTTGTGGAAATAGCTGAGGATAGAAATGAAAGAGGATCCAACAACCAAGCAACTCAAAGTTCAGAAATATCATCCATTGATCCATGGTACAACTTGAGAGAAAAATATGGACAGGAAAAGTAATCTAGAGACAGTAAGTGCATTTGTCTTAGTTTGGAGTTGTAGAACTGTTTCTTCCTAGCCATGGCTCTTCAACAAGACACTTAAACTCCCTGGGGCCTCAGTTTCTTCACCTGTAGCATGGGGGTAGTCATACCTAGCTCACTTCCTCATTGTGAGGCTTACATAAAACCAGTTATGTGAAAACACTATTCTAAATCACTCTAGAAATATGAGAGATATTATGTGCCTGAGATTAGCAAAAAAGCTAATAGGACAATGTACAAATAGAACAATATTTCATTGCATTTTTTCTTCCATTATAAAATGCAGTGCAAATCTAAGGCCTCCACTTTCTACCATGGCTTATATATAAGATGCAATGTGGGTGTAGAGTTTGGATATGGCACCAAATCTCCATTACAGATTTTTGTTAATGCATAAAGTGTACAAAAAGTATTGGAATAATGAAAAGCTATCTTGAATCCCTTCTACCTATTTATCTAAGCATTTCAGAAAATGTTTATAGAAATGTATGTGTATCTGATGTGTGTATGTGTATGAATGTGTGGTGCATGCATAATGTATGTGTGTGGCTATGTGTACATAAGTGTTTATTGCATGTAACTATGTCTCTCTGCTGTTTCATATGTGTTTGTGTGATTGTGATATGTGTGTGCATGGTATGAATGCCTAGTACATGTGGCATGAGGGTTTGTGTGTATATTTGTATGTGAGTAGGGAGGTCTGCATGTAAGTAGTGTGCTGTTGTATGTGGGCATGTGTGTGAGGCTCTGGAACCAATATTTTAGTTGAACTCAAATGTTTTGAAAAGAGCAGAATTTCCTTGAGTCCTCATCATCTTTTACCCTGGTGTCACAACTTGAATTCTACTCATCTCCCATGTACTTGAGCCCAAAGTTTCCTTTGCTCAACAAAGTAAACAGGCAACCTCTAAATCAAACAGGAAGGTTTGACTTTTCTTCTCTCATTCCATTAAAGACTTATAAGAATTAAATACTGCCCTAGCTGGTGTAGCTCAGTGGATTGAGCGCGGGCTGCGAACCAGGCATCGCAGGTTTGATTCCCAGTCAGGGCACATGCCTAGGTTGCAGGCCATGTCCCCCAGCAACCGCACACTGATGTTTCTCTCTCTCTCTCTCTCCCTCCCTTCCCTCTCTAAAAATAAATAAAATCTTAAAAAAAAAAAAGAATTAAATACTAAGATTGAAAGACTAAAAACTTTTCCAAGAAGCAGTGCTAATTTTGTACACTTTACTGTTCCTGTAAAATATCATAAACTTTTATCACTTTAAAAATATAAGATATTTAAGATATTACATTAATTTATGCAAGATAATAGAATTTAGCAAACATTTGTTTAAATTATGTATTTTTCAAATTTTTACCAAATAAACATTAAAATAATACATAGCTCTAACTTCTAGTGGATCATTACTTTTTATTCTTATTCTCTGGTTTATTTCCTGAAGTAAATAACTATTGATTGACAGTCTTATACCATGAAGTAGTAAAATAAGGTACTCACCTCCAACATTAAAGAAAGAGAGGAAAAGTTTTTTTATAGTAAAGATTGCCCCTATTATTTTAAAAGTTATGGTTCTGTAAATTATGCCACTCTGACCTCAAGTGGTACAGTCTCCTACTCAGCTCCCATGCAACAGTAAGCACCCAACTGAGGTAGAAAGCACATGGAAGGAATTTAATTTTTACTAGACATTTTAAAAAACATTATGGAAAATATTCAGTAAGATATACTGTTTAGATTGGATGTTTGTTTGAAACATTAGGCAAACTAAATAAAGTTGCTGAGTTAGCCATTGCACAGCTTGTGCATTTACCCTGACTATATTTCAGTGTCTAAGATCATACATGCTTTGGTAACATCATACCAGTGACTGATGTAATATTTCCAAAATTTCTGCAGCCTCAATTCCTGCAAGGTCAGAAAATGTCCTCAAGATAAGCCAGTGAAAATAGCCCTAGCTTAGGATTTCTTTTCAGTTATTGCAATACACATTCACATCGATACATGTTCATTGGGAAATCAGGTATTTTCTATGTGAGTTATCAAGAGGAAAGGCCAAAAACTCATATTCTTCCATTCTAACACATTGCTGATTTCTAGCTCTTTGCTTATTGTGTATGTGAGTATGCCCATGTGCCTGCGTGCACATGCCTGTGTGTTCTACATACAATTTCACCCCTGTTCTTTACCGTTTCTAACTATTACAATTGTCAAGGATAGCTTGAGATCCAAACCCATTTTCCAAAGCAAAAAATATTTTCCATATCTTTTCATAAACAAATCAGAAACCTTTTATAAATTCAATATATGCATTTTTTATCCTCACTGGAGGATATGCTTATTGATTTTAGATAAAGGGGAAGGGAGGAAAAGCGAGGGAGAGACACATTGATGTGAGAGAGAAATATTGGTTGCCTCTTGTAAGCACCCCAACTGGGGATGAACCCACAACCCAGGCATATTCCCTAATGGGGAACTGAACCTGCAACATTTCGGTTATGGGATGATGCTTAAACCAACTGAGTCACCCAGCCAAGGCAATACGTGCATTTTGTGGTTCCCTTATTTAAGCAACTGATTAGAGGGTTAGAACAACACAAAAGGGTTTGACAACCTGTGGTACATACACTAAATCTGACATCCTGACTGGTGAACAGCAAAAACATTAGCAAGTTCCATCAATGAGACAAAATGTTCATTACTCATGCCTGGTAGGCATGATAAAGAATGCAGACCTTTGAAAAAACTAACTTTATATTTCCTTCACACTGAGCAACCTAGGAGATACATCTTCGTACTTTCCCACCTCTCCCCCTCATTACTGATTCTCAATTTTTCCCTCAAAATAAAAATTTAATGATAAATACTCAAAAAAAGCTATTGGGAAAGTGGTAAATGAAGGTGTTTGCAAATAGCAAGGCACAAATATAGTGATTTGTCCTGTTTATAAACTGGCTAATGACACTGGTAGCTGAACATATTTTACTCAAGGCTCTCATAAATATATATAATGTCCATGTGTTTATACTCAAAGATGCTTCATTGATATTTTTAATGTCTGTGTTTTAGATATTATAATGTAATTATTGGTTGAATATTAAGAGCAACCAATTCTTCCTCTCCCTACCCTCTCATGGTTTAGTTTCCCCTAAATCATATACACGAACTTCATTCTTTCACTAAAGGACACACATGGCAAAGGCAAATGAGCTATCCACCAAGTCCATTTTCCTGTCTTCTTGGGCTCAAAGCTTGACTGTATTTCTCAGCCTCCACTACAACTAAATAAGATTGTGTAACTAAATGCTGGTCAACATGAAGTGGAGAAAAGTGATGCACACTGTTACCAGGCATGCCATAAACACCTTCAGCATTATCATTCACTCTCTCTTTTCCCCCTATCTGCTAACTGTATGTTGTTGGTCCCAGTCCACGTAGGAATCCATGGATTGAAAATGGCAGAACACTTCTCAACTTGGATCTCTGAATTCTAACAAATTCAAACAGTATAGTATTTTATATATTTTATATATAGTAAGTTTATAGTATAGTGTAGAGCAGAGACTCCTTCCTACTGTAGATTAGACTTCATGTAAGCAAGAAATAATTGTCTATGTGTTAAGCCATTGAGATATCAGGGTTTATTATTATAGCAGCTAATATTACCTTAATCCATAAAGTAAACCACACTGAAATGAAACTAATAATGGTTCACCTAGGATTTGGTACACAGATGTTTAATAAATTAAAGCTACTATTATAACATAATTATTGAAAACTATTATTTTTATTATCTTGCTTGTACGAGCCTCTATCAGATTGTAACATACTGTAATCACAGGAGACAGAAGCATGAAGGTACATGGGGTTCTGCCTTGCTGTCATCTAGGGAAGTTTCAGAATCCATTATTTCTTCTGGAAAATAAGTGAAAATGGGACATAGTCAAGGGTAATATTCAGCCCTTTCATGGTGTACTTCTATAGTAAGGTTTGAATAATTGGGTTTTCATTGCACTGATGAAAATGATAATAAATGCCTGCACTGTGCTCTTCTTTCCCCTGTCATTAGGTTGTGGCAATGCTTGTAGCAGACCATAGAGAATCTAGAATGACTATAGTACCATGGTGAGGCTAGAAGCTTATTTGAAAGCAAAGGCTTCAAGTATGCAAAACTAATTTTATATTAATAGCAGAAAACTGCTATTAAGGTTGACATTTAAATCACATTTAAGACCCCAACATACAAAATAGTGCATAAAGTAATAATTGAGAAATATCAAAAGTTATAGCTTATTTTCATTTGGGTATGACATTTTGTCAAAAAACTGAAATACCTCTTTGAGGTTTGTTTGTGTTAGATCTCTAAACTAAATTCACACAAAGTGAACATTCTGTGTTAAAGTTTCTATTCTTTTCAATCTAATACACTGGAAACATAACATAGAGCAGTCTTCATTATCTCAAAATACTATCACTGCTTGTTCAAATAATGATACAGTTGTAGTCCCCTTCTATCCTGGGGGATATGGTCCAAGATCTCCAGTTTCTGCTGAATCCTCAAATAGTACCGAACCTTACATACACTGTTTTTTCCTATACATACATCTGCTTTGTGGCTTCTCTGAGGCTTATTTGATTTGCCAGTATCATTATTTTTTATCTCTGGGACTATTATTAAGTAAAACACGAGTGACTTGAACACAAGCACTTTACTCTCTGATAACCAAGATGGCTGCTAACTGACTAGCAGGAGGGCAGCATATTCAATGTAGACACACTGGGCAAGGGATGATTCACGTCCCAGGCAGGACAAGGTTTCATCACACTACTCAGAGTGTTGTGGAATTTAAAACTTATGAATTGTTTATTTCTGGAATTTTTCCACTTAATATTTTTGGACTGTAGTTGACCACAGGTAATTGAAATAATTGAAATCAAGAAAAGCAAAACTGTGGGTAAGGGCAGACTACTTCATTAGACGGTAGCTTTTTGAACAGAAATTTTGACTTCATTGACCTGTTAGATGGGAAGATCGTTTTGGACAAATCAAGGTTTTTCACTTAAAATAAGAAAGCAATTAGCAAATACACTCTACAAGTAAACCATAAGAGGCAATTATTTCTCATTTCTTCACATGATCAATTCCCCAAAAGAAAATACTATACTGTTGTTTGAATTTCTTAGAATAAGCATGTATTAGTTTTTTGTAGTGTAATCTTTTTATTGACATATAACACACAGAGAAATACACAAATCAGGAATATGCAATTGAATGAATTTTGCAAAGCCAGTCCACCAGTGTAACCCATACTCAGACTGAAATGTAGGTCATTATCTGTATCCCAGAAACCTGTACCTCTTTCCAGTCACTAATTCCTTTGTTTCAAGAATAACAACTACACAGAGCTCTAACACCGCTATTGCTTTTGCTTCTTTTTGGATTCTGTGTAAAAGCTTTCATAGAAGCTTTAATACATATGAGTAATTTTCCCAAGTGATTGTATCAGATAATACTTCTGTCAACTGTGTATGAGAGTTCCAGTTGTTCCCATCCTCACTAAAACTTGATAGTGTCCATGTATTACTTTTATAATAACAATAATAATTCTGTTTAATAATTTTAAAGCCATTTCAATTCAGAGGAAAGAATATGAGGCCTAGACCATTTAAAAGAAAGAAATGTAAAAATCATACGCAAGATCCCCAACTATTTTATTTGAATCTTTAAACTTTGTGATTACATATATCCATACAGAAAATAAGAGAAATCAACTATAGTTAATAGTAAACAATTCTGTGACAATGCTTCAACTTCTTGTTAAAATATTAAATTATAGTTGTTAAGACAATTCAATCTAAACATTTCAGTATATGTTTCTAAAAAGTTACAGTGTTTTCTTATAGAACCAAAATACTATTATGATATCTAACAAAATTTACAATAATTCTCTTATAACATCAAATATCTAATCTATTCAAATTTCCCATACTTATCAAAAAAATATTTGACAATTGATTTAAACCACAGTTTACTCAAGGACCATGCATTCCATTTTGTTATTATTTTCTGAAGTTTCTTAATCTAAGTTTATGCCCCACCCTACATTTTAAATTACATTGATTTATTGAGTAAACAGGGCCATTTATCCTATAGGAGATCTGAACTTCTGGAGTTACCTGTTTCCTCATAGTCATTTAACTTGTTATTCTATCCTATGTACTTCTTTTTAAAAAGTATGTTTTATTGTTTGTGTTATTACAGTTGTCCCAATTTTCCCCCTTTCCCCTCTGCTACTCAGCCTGTAATCTCCACACTATTGTCCATGTCCATGGATCATGCGTATATGTTTTTTGGCTACTTCATTTCCTATACTGTACATCCTCATGGCTATTCTATAAATATCTATTTGTACTTCTTAATCCCTTTTCCTTTTTTAGCCATCTCCCCAAGCACCCTCACATCTGGCAATCATCAAAACATTCCCTGTATCTCTGATTCTGTTTCTCTTCTGCTTTTTTGTTTACTGTGGTTTTAGATTCAATTGTTGATAGATATGTATTTATTGACCTTTTATTCTTCATATTTTTATTCTCCTCCTCCTCCTTCTTATTGTTCTTATTCTTTTTGAAGAAGCTTTAACATTTCATATAGTACTGGTTTAGTGGTGATAAACTCCTTTAGCTTCTTGTCTGGGGAGCTCTTTATCTGTCTTTAGATTCTAAATAATAGTTTTGCTGGGTAGAGTAATTTTGGTTGTAGGTCATTGCTTTTTGTCACTTTGAATATTTCTTTCCAATCTCTTCTAAGCTGCAAAGTTTCTTTTGAGAAATCAGCTGACAAGTCTTATGGGGGCTTCCTTGTAGGCAACAAACTGTTTTTAAGAGTCTCTCTTTGTCTTTAACCTTTGGCATTTTAATTATCTGTCTTAGTGTGAGCCTCTTTGGATTCATCTTGTTTGGAACTCTCTGCACTTCTTGGATTTCCATGTCTATTTCCTTCACCAAATTAGGGAAGTTTTCTTTCATTATTTTTTCAAATAGGTTTTCAACTTCTTGCTCTCTTTCTCTTCTCCTTCTGTGACGTGATTACCAACCGGCAGTGACCGCAGAATGCTGGGGATTGCTCATCGACACACGAGAAAAACATACACAGAGACAAACAAGTTCTGTGGGGAAGTAGGGATGGAACGGCCACTCTCTCTAGTGGGGAGTGCCGGGCTACCCTCCCTAGGGGAGAGCACCCTAAGGGAGAGTGCCTCATTCCTCCGCCTGAGAGGCTTTTTATTGGGTTTGTTTGCATAAGAATTCAGGTAAAGCTCATTACTCATTGCCAGGAAGAAAGGATCAAACAATAGACAACAAGGAACTCTGAGAGCCTATTTTGAGTCAGGATCAAAGAGCTGTAAAAGACTTTAAGGAACAAACTTCCTCCTTGCACCCTTCTCATTCAATTGAGAGCATTCTAAACAAAGCAGGTTTCGCAGGATTTTACATATTATTTTTTAGGCCTGATCACCCGGCGAACCCGCCCTTTTCAGTACAGGGCTGCACCACCCTGTCATTGTTTCAGGCTTAGGTGGAGCAGGGGAACTAAGGCAGCCAAGAGGTAAGGAGATTTTCTCTCAGACCATGAGCACTCTGGCTTTGTCAAAGCCGAGGGGTGATGGTCCATTACCCCCCCTTGCCATAGCCCCCAAAGTCCTTCCTTGGGGGCCTCCCACGTGATCATGCCTGTTTTAGGTCATTCCCCCCTTGGGAAATCTTACCCATCATTGGCTAACCCACCAAGCATGGGGGACCAGCCAGGTTGAAGTAAAAGGAGCAGAAGCGGCACTCCTGTCAGGAAGATAAGCTTTTGTCTCCTTGCTGGCTCATCGTTCTAAGGTTGTTCCCTCAGTCTTAGTCTAGGCAGGGGTTTACAGCTTCTGATACTAGGCAGGGCGGTTCCCAACACTTCTGGTACCCCTATGAATGTGAATGATGGTGCACTTGAAGTTGTCCAAGAGGCTCCTTATACTATTCTCACTGTTTTGGATTCTTTTTTTCTTGCTGTTCTGATTGGTGGGGTTTTTTGTTTGTTTGTTTACTTCCTTATATTCCAAATCACTGATTTGATTCTTGGCTTCATCCTCTCTACTCTTGATTCCCTATAAATTGTTCTTTATTTTAATTAGTATATTCTTCATTTCTAACTGGATTTTTTTAAATGCTGTTGAGGTCCCCACTAATTTCCTTGAGCATCCTTATAACCAATGCTTTGAACTCTGCATCTAGTAGATTACTTGTCTCCATTTTGTGTATTGCTTTTTCTGAAATTTTGTTCTGTTCTTTTACTTGGGCCATGTTTTTTTGTATCCTAGTTTTGGAAGCATCCATGTGTTTGTTTCTATGTATTAGATAGAGCCACTACATCTTCCAGGCTTGGTAGAATGCCTAATGTAGTAGGTGTCCTGTAGGGTCCAGTGGCATAGCCTTCCCTATTACCCAAGCTGGGTACTAAAGTTGTGCCCACTTTGTGGGCTGTGAACATCCTCCTGTTACAGTTGAGCCTTGATTGTTCTTGGCACATCCAAGGTCAGGCATCACTTATGTTCTGTCCAGGGTCACACAGCATAAGCTACAATGTGACCTGCTGATGGATGCTACTTGAGCTGAGCTTGGAGATGCCCAAATGAGGCCTAGCTGTGAACAATGGCCTACTGCTGGTAGTGTTTGGTCTGGGGCAACTTAGTGAGAGGTACAGGACTCACTGAAGCCAGATGCTACTTGTTTGAGAAAATTTAGGAAAATGTGAAGCACGGACCAAGACAAATCATTCATATGAAAAAACACAAGAAACAGGTTTGGTGGGCCCAAAACTCAGGTGGGGCATGGCCTCAGGGAATCGCCAGAGTGAGATAAACAGTGTGAGCCAGGGTGATGGAGTCTAAGATATGGTGCTCATCTTCCAGCTCTGTGGCTTGGTGGGTGCAGGGTTCAGAAAAGGAATAATGGCCTCTGTTAACACTTTTGTCTGGAAGAAAGTTGGCCTCTAGTTCTCATCCTGATGCTGGATAATTCAGTTCCTCTTTGGGTGTCTGATGCATTTCAATGTGCTGCCCCTGCACTGGAGCTTAGAGGGAGTGAGTCTGAATAAGTCTATGCATGGGCCCTTTAAGAGCAACTGCCTAGGACTCCAGAAGTTTCTGTCTTCCACAGTTTTAATCCCTACTGGATTTTACAGGCAGAAGTTACGGAGACTTATCTTCCTGGCACTTGAACCCTGGGCTTGAGGGCCTGGTTTGGGGCTGGGACCCCTTGCTCCTCGGGTATCCCTCCCAATTTTTATCTGTCATACATGGTGTGGGACCAGCTTGTTCTGAGTCTCTGCCCTTTTTACCAGTCTCGATGTGGTTTCTTCTTTAATTCCATAATTGTAGGCCTTGCATTCAGCTCAATTTCTGATAGTTCTGAATGATAGCTTTTCTATCGTTTAGTTGTAATTTTGATGTGATTGTGTGAGGAATTGAGCTGTGTTTACCTACACCGCCATCTTGACCAGAAATCTATCCCATGCATTTCTTGTAAACTTAAGTCAGATTAAGAATGTTTCATGGAGGGACAGTGACCTTCACATTACATCACTCCAGGTGGTAGACACCATCTGGTTTTCACCACTGGTGATGCTAAGATTGATCACTGAGTTAAGACGGTAGCCCTGAGAACTTTTCATTGTAAAATTGTATATTTATCCTTCCAAAATCTTCAATTAATCTGGAAAATGACTTCAACTGCTTTTATAGTAACAAAAATAATTTTAATGAATATATAGATATAAAGTGTGCCTAGCAAAATTGTCAAGAAAGATTTATTTATAATATATAATTCACCAACTGTTATTTCTCTGAACCTTCCTTTTCTTTTTCCTTAAGACATCCTATGCCCCTCCTTACTTTCTAGGTGTATAACGATGCTAGATAGAAGATGACAACAGAGTAGGAAAGGTATACCAGAAGAATTCTGGCTCTAACTCCTATACACAACCTCCATAGGTTAGAAAAAAGACATCAATATCCTTTTGCATTTGTTACCTAGTCAGTGACCTTCATTTTCAAGGTGTTTAACAAACACTGATTTTTGAAGCAATTATTTTCTCCACCTGTGACAATATTCTCTGAAAACAGTTTATTTTACAAATATGGAACAGGCTGTTAACTATTAAAAATGCTTATTATTGTTAGTCCCACAAGAATATCACCATCTGATGAAACCAATAATAATATAAGAAATTATATTATAAAGAGGGTTAATTGTTTGTTTTTATAGTGTTTTTAATGGTTTGGAAGAAGCCATAATAAGGAGACAGGATTCCAATTCTGCCAATATACATGAGTTGCACAATAACTCAGTGAATATTTGCCTCTTCAACGCATGGTGTCAATTCCTGTTGTTGTTTTATTGTCCCAAGAGGCATGTTTCAGGGTCTCAAGGGTGGAAAAATGCTAGAAGAATATTAAGCCCAGAATATGAAAGATGGACATTAACTGTGTTTTGAGCAGCCTGGAAATTATTGTTTAATATTAATTTATTAGGTGATTGCTGAGCCAAAAAGATACATTATCTATTTTGTAAATGTTCAGTCATGGACACTGTGCCCCAACACTTATTAACTCCAAGCTGAATGTTGAATGGCATGCATCCAAAACTAAACATGTTCAAATAGACAAGTAGTTTGTCATGAAAAAGCAAGACCACTCAGTAAGTAGTACATTTTGTCCTACAAAATGAGAGAGCAGTTTTTCTTGAACAGCATTAAAGGCTTGAGCCAAAAAAATTGGGCCCTGGGAGAAGAAGCAAATAATATAGTGGGAAAGAAAGAGCATTTCATTGCTACACATTAGTTCACATTTGTATCCTGCCTCTATTTGAACAAATGTCCTAAAGGTGCAGTGGAATTCTATATTCAGAGGACTGGTGGTTATACTTTGAAAGTTTTTCAAGGGTTTAGAAAAGAAGTTGATCTCTTTGTAATGTTATGCATGGCAGTAGGTGACTTGTATAATTCACCAGTTTATCTACTCACCTGAGCATTTTCAAAAATGAATTTATGGCTTAGTGGTGCAGTTTTTGTGGAGCCTTGAGTTTTATACAGTTGACCTGAGGACCTTTTTATATAGTAGCCAACAGGGAAAAACAGATTTTTCTATTTTATGAGTTTTCTTGTGGCTCTAAGGGAATCCTTGTCACATGGAATCCTTGCCTTCATTGTTTCAAAAACCTATACTCCCTTTAAGTGGCCAGTTCAGGGAGGACTTTTTGCCTCCATTTTCCACTCCTGAGGCTTACAGTCCTTTTAATGTCCTAGCACAGTGTTTAGCATAGAACAGATGTCCATGAAATGATTGTTGAATGAATAAATAAGAAAATGAATAGTTGTATCATGTCACTAAGAGTATGTGTTCTAGGCAACTCTTGAAGCTTTGACGGTGAGACTATGAACAATTTGGCCAGCTAATCACTTTCTGATCAATTGAAACTATTTAATCCTCTCAATGACAGCTTTCTATGGTAGTGGAGGCAGAGCATATGAGTAGAGTGCCCTAAGGGAACTGTCTTTATAATTATAATCTTTTTTCTCTTATAAAAAAATCACCGAACACATGGATCTCTTGTGTGCAATATACATTTTCATAAAATATTTATCAACATGTGACCTACCAGGAAAGAGCAGGCATGAGAATTTTTATTGGTAGAGGAATTGATTAGTATACATAGCAGCTGCCTGTATGACTTCTTTTTTCACACGTATTTTCTGGGAGGGGACTCTTGCTCCTGAAATACGGACTTGGACACCCGTCATTTTGTCCCATGAAGTCAACTGACTTCTTTTAGTCTGTAATCAAACTTCTATTTCACTATAGGCACCATGTCCTACCTCCCAGAAAAGACTCTGTCCTGTGGATTTCAGCTGGATCTTTCCAGGACTAGCTAGCTTCCTGCTTCTGGTTTTGCAGAGAGCCATTCCAATCATATGTCACAGTCCAGCTCAGTCTTCTAAGTCCTGGTTAGCCCCTATCTTTCTAGTGGTGAATTGGTCAGGATGGGAAATAATAACCATTTCAGAAAGAAGCTATGATGTTACTATATACCTTATGTAGGATGTAATTCTACCTGCCATACATAAATCTCAGCACCCCACTTACTGAGGTGCTATACCTCTTGACCATGTTCACTGGACACTGGCATCCATTGCTGGGCTTGCCATCCCTCAGTCAGTGACAGCCTAGTGGATCCACAGTGAAAGGTGTGCTAACATCTTCAGGCCTGTTTAGATCCTACAAGTCACTTAGCATAGCAAGGGGGCTGGATTATGTGTTAAGTCCTTCAACTCCTGGATGTGATTGTAATAAGACTACCATTTTCTGGAGACTAGCCTTCCATAAGCAGCCAGGGACAGAGAAGAGAATGTAAAAAAAAGAGCCCCTGAACACCCAGAAATAAATGACAAATTTAATAACCAAAGGCCTAAATATAAAAACACTGCATAGTAAAAGAGGCTGTGTCCTGACCAGTGGCCAATGATTCTCAAAAAGTCAAACTTTTGATGTGAACCCAGAAATAGGAAGTAGCAAAGAAGGCAGGGGGAGAAAATGCAATAAATCATAGGAAATGAGAGGTAAAGGCAGTAGCTACCTCGAGAAGTGGTGATAAAGGAAGTGAGAAGGGAACTTCAGACTACTGGGACAAAGAGAGCTAACAGGCAAATGGAGAGGGTTAGGGATACTCAGGATGTGACTTGAGGAGAAGGCTGGGATAATCTGTTAATCACATGGGAAAAGCTGAAAATAGATCTACTTTACAACATACAGAACATAAATTCCATGTGGATCAAGGACTTTAATATGAAAGACAAAACTTTAAAACTTTTAGGAAAAATATAGGCTAAAGATTTTAAAGATTTTATGACTTTAGTAGGAGGAAAAAATTCTTAAACAAAGTCTAAGAAATGTACAGCTTCTATAGGGAAAGATTGATAAGTTTAACTCCATTAAAATTAAGAATGTCTGTTCCTCAAAAGAGACTAAGAAGGTGAGTAGAAAGATGAACCACTAACTGGAAGAAAGTACGTATAACACAAAAGAATAAAGATATTATTCAAATATTTAACAAGTATAGCATAGACACCAATTAGAATGGATGCCAAGCACAAATTACTATTACAACAGCAAGAGTACATTTCAGCTTGATGTGATTAAATATCACACATAAGTAATATCCAGAATACATAAAGAACATATATTAACACATAAAAGATACACACCTGAGTAGCAAAATGGGGAAAAGACCTAAAAAGGCATTTTACAGAAGAGGAAGGACAAAACACCAAAGTAATATATAAAAAGACATCACACTTCATTAGTAATCATGAAAATGTAAATAATAACCCAAAATAAAAGCCTATTTCTTAACCATCAGACCAGCAAAAAGTTAAATAGATAGTCAACTGCAATGCTAGCACAAATGTGGAGTAATCATTCACTTTTGTGTTGATAGAAATGTAAACTAGTCCAAACACTTAAAATACAGCTTGGCATTACCTAGAACATTAGAACATATATAGCATTTACACTTCTAAGTATAAACCCTGGAAAAATTCTTGCCCATGTGTACCAAACTTTAAAGCATTAATTGCTACAGAGAAATGGAAACAATTCAAATGTTCACTTGATATTAAAATAAATAAATCATTATATATTTAGACAGTGGAAGCTCTACATGTAACAGTAAAAATGAATGAACTAACATGAATGAGTTTCAACAACGTATCATTGAAAAAAAAAGTAAGTAATAGGGAAATATAAACATTCAATTCATTTCTATAAATTCAACAAAAGCAAGGAAAACCAAATAACTA
Organism: Tonatia bakeri; assembly: GCA_004024845.1. Lineage (NCBI taxonomy): Eukaryota > Metazoa > Chordata > Mammalia > Chiroptera > Phyllostomidae > Tonatia > Tonatia bakeri. The sequence goes on from PVIA01006784.1 coordinate 25,640, forward strand.
TTTAAGGATATGTATAAAAAATAGGTGAAGAAACACAATTTTATATAGCTACCTCTGGGGACAGCAGGGAAAGGAAGGGAGTAATGAGATCGGGAGGGACACACAAAGATCCCGTAAGTTGAGTGGGGAGACAGGGTGTTTATTATTATTATTCCAACATACTTTTGTGACACTATTCAACTATACACATATATGTACTTTAGAGTGTTCATATTTTGAATTGTTCACATTTAAAAAATAAAACAGAAAGCACAAAAAATAAATAAAGGGGTGATTGTAGAAATGTAGATGCATTATAAAGTGTTAGTGAACAAATAAGTAGACCAGCAGAAAAACATAAATGGTAATATGACTGTGTAGTCACAAACTTCAGAATACCAATTATCAATACCTCTGAGAAGAGAGAGTGGTAGAATAATGAGAAAGATGAAGGTGCAAAGTGGACTTTGCCTATATTCGTAAAATTTTATTTCTTTAGATACTCTGGAGGAAATATGGGAAAATGTTAAGATGCTTAAATCTAGGTGTGTGATGAGGTTAACGCTTGCTCCATTATTTTCTGCACTTTTCTTTATATTTTAGTGAAAAAAGAAGTTCCATTAAATAAAAGCCAAAGTGTTGATGTTTTGGCAACTGACACTTCTCGATGATTTAGGAAACTCACGTATCTAGAATGACTTGATCAAGAGATTAGGAAGGTAGGTAGGGAAGTAGAGAATAGTTTTGTAAGAAATCAATTAATTTTAAAATGTAATAAATATTTTATTAGACCATGCTTAGAGTCCTGAGTTTAAATAAAATTGCAATTGGTTGAACTTAAAAATTTTGCTTTACATATATTCTTTTGATCCAAATAAACAAGTAAGCATGAACACCACTTTAAACATTTGATTTATGTTATTAGTTAAAATATGTTTCCTTTATAGTTTGCCTCATAACTAATCTTTTTATTATAATTTTGACTATAAAATTTATAAAATTTTAAATTTATAAAATTTATAATTTTTTAAAAATTTTGTTCTTTTTATATTTAAATAAGGGAAATAATTTTTAGTCTATGTATTGGGTGATTTTAGTATTTAATGCATACAATTGCATACCTATTTTTTAAGGGCTTGTCTTTCTCAGTTTAAGATTAACATTCATAACTTTATGTAAAAGTTAGCATATTTGTTCACAGCTAACATAATTTTTTAATTTAATTTAAATCACTGGTTTTAAATATTTTATTTCTTTTATGAGATACTTTAAAGGTTAAATTATTATCAGTTGCTTGGATAAATTTATTTAAAATTTTAAATGAGTTTTAATATTTAGATAACTTTATTTTCTAACAGATAAAATTTTAAATCTTTCTGTATTTAAACATGAAGTAAACTAGCTTGATATAAAATGCTTAAGTTTCAAGTTGATTTATTAAATATGAAACTAACATTTACTACATATCTATTAAATTATTTAAATTTTAGTTTTAATCTAGGGCAGAGAAAAGTTTGAGGTGCTTTCAAGATTTGAATAAATTGATTTTAAATTCTGTAAAATGTTAATTTAATACTTTATAACTGATTTATAATTTTCAGTATGCTAAAAACAGAATGTCATGAATTACCCCCATTTTAGTTTACATATGATTATCTTCTTACACTTATGAGGCATAGACCATTTGCAATGTAATGGCATTGTTATATTTCATTTTTAATGTTTTTATCATGAAAAGCCAATTGTTTTCTCAATTTTCCATTATCAGACAGGTAATTTTATTGCTGCGTTCAAACATTACGTCTCTTCCAGAAGTGTTGAAAACTGTCATGTTGTATATGCACTTCATTCTTACTAAGTTTGGCTTTCGGAAATTCCAGAATGCTCTATAAAGGAAGCCATTATCAAATGCAAAATCAATTCTCTATAGAAATGGACTGAGAGGGACATGAGAAAGGGACATGTCTGGGACAAAAGAAAGAAAAAAAGACCTACTATATGGAAATTAAAATAACCACTGAAAAACTCAATAATGAAACAGCTTAAATTACACTTCAGGCAGAAACACCATGAATGGTTCCTGGCACACAAAGAAAATCCATCCAAGAACGTGCTGATCTACATAGCTCATATGGCTGAAAATGGGCATGGGGAGAACATAGCCTTTAAAATACAAAAAGGTAGGTGAAGAATTAGATTTGTATGAGGAGATGCATAATGGAGAAAGAGCTCTTCAGAGTGAACGCCATACAAAAGGGATGTGGTTCTGGAGTGAGGGCAGGGGCGGCTCAGCCCGTGGCCCAGCCTGAGGGCTGCTCCAAGAAACCTCTGGTGAAAATGATGTTTTTAGAAGGGATTCATTCAGTTCCATAATGGGCACCAAGAGGTGATCATAAACTTGCAAAGAAAGTCTGTTACTTTGTGCTGTCTTATCACAGTCTCTGCATTAGGTGTTAGGCAGTTTCCCACTCCTCTAACAGATTGAAAAAGCACATTTTGATGTACCTTTCATTAATTTTGCTAGCTTTTAAATCATCTGAACGGTGAGCCTCCACCATAATATTTCAGCCTGTTCATTACAGCTCTTGTCTAGTCGCAGTTTCTAGAGAACGAATGAAATAGGCTAGAAATTGAAATATGTACGATTGTAAAATTACACAAGAGGGCAGTTTGCCTGCGTCAGTAAATGCACCGGAATATATAAAGTGTGTGCTCAATTCCAGACAAAGGTGAAGCTGGGTGGATCCCCAACATTTTTGGAAGGCACACATCCGTTTCTATATTTCTAGCTATCCCATAACGCTCTTTACAAGACTCATTTTTTTAGTGTCTTTTTTCCTCCTCTCCTCGATGAAGATAAAAGTGAGAGACGATGGTAACCAGAGTGGCGAAGACTACCCACACTCCCTACATAGCACCTCTCTCTGACACATACAGTGTCATCTGCAGACTGAAAGCCACAAGCCCTGAGATCATCTCAAAATCTAGGAATGAGGTGAAGAAGTCTCCACACGTTAGAAATGAAGCTATGTCCCATATCCATAGGCCACATTCTCCTGGCATGATAAAGACAGATCTCTGCATTTCGGACGTGGGCCATTTACCACCTGTATGGCCTTAGATGAATTGCTCAATCTCTCTAAGCCTTACTTTCCACATTTCTAAGTCTAAACAACCCACCTCCACCGCAGGAGTCCTCAACCTCAGCACTATCAACGTCGGGACCAGATAATTCTTTGTTATGGAGGGCTGTCCTGGGCACTGTCAGATGTATAGCAGCATCCATGATCTCTGCTCACTAGATGCCAGTAGCATTCCCTCTGTTCTCCAGTGTGACAACCAAAATATCTCCAGACATTAACAAAAGTTCCCTGAGCAAGGAGTAGATAAGTGGGGGGTGGCGACATCACCCCTGGTTGAGAATCACTGTTCTATTCAGTATTTTGATGAGTGTCAGGCACTTTTTAAAAAGTTCTTTGTTAATTTATCTATTCTTCCTAATATAGAGGTGGGTACTATTTTTATTTCACAGGTACAGAAACTAAAGTACAGAGAAATTAAGTACCACCTGGAGGTTACACAACTTTAAGGGGCTGAGCTTGAACAGAAAACAGGTGTTAGGCTCCAAGTGGATACTCTTCACCTCTACTTTCTGCTACCTGGGTTGATCCCAGCACCCACCCCACTGAGCTGTTGTGGACATTCAATGACTCAGTGACTACACAGGTGATCACTGTTGCTCTTGCTGTTGTCACTATCAAGAGCGTGGCTTACTCATTTTGCAAGGTAAAGTTTTATCCCATGGATTTCAGAGCCCCAGCTACTGCCCCACCCTGAGCCTGTGTTTCGGGGGAAGGAAGGAGGCAGCAACTTGTTGGATTTTTCTTTCCATCTGCTAATTTCCACTTCAGGTCAGTTCGACCATCCCATCTCTGTCATTGCTTAATTCAAATATTTGGAGAAGTCGAAAGAAACTTTATACTCAAAAACAGAGAGAGACTTGATAGAGAATCAGTGGTTCCCAAATTTGGCTGTACATGGTAATTACCTAGCCAGCTAGATTGTAACAACTGGTGCCCAGGACCTTACCCAGAGAATCTGATTTAATTAAATTGGGGTGAGGCCTGTGTATTAAGAGCTTTCAAAGCTCCCCAGGTGGTTCTAATGAGCAGCCAAGTTTTAGAACCACTGACCTAAGACATCTTTTGTGTAATAATGTATTGGCTTATGTGGTTTTAATATAGTTTACCAATAAAGTATTATAGTTAACTGATTACATAAGGCGCTACTTTTTTTTATATGACGATGAGGCAACTGACCCAAAATTTACCTGATGAAAATAAACTATACTCACTTGGTAATTGACAGTGTTCAGAAATAAATTAATTGAAGAAAGAATTAAAGTTTAGGCTTGCTATTTTTTTTAAGGTTTTGTTTATTTATTTTTAGAAAGAGGATGGGAGGGAGGGAGAAAGAGAGGGAGAGAGACATTGGTGTGTGAGAGAAACATCTATAGGTCGCCTCTTGCATGCACCCTGGACAATGCTCCACCAACTGAGCCACGTCGGCCAGGGCCAGGTTTGCTATTTTTATTACTGCTGCCCAGAGGGTGCTCCAATTCTAGATGAATAGCCCTTGTTCTCTGGACAGAAATTCAGCATCAGTAGACTGGGGGAGTTTACCAAGTAAAAAAATTAAAATGGAGTCTTTAATGTCTAAAAATAAGGGATTGACTAAATAAAGGTCTTGTTATAAAATGTCCTGCCTCCATCAAGGTGATTGTTCTGAAGTAAATATACTGACAGGAAAATGCTCACAATATGCTATCCAATGAAAAATAAAACAGTTACAAAATAGTGTACGCACAAACACCAGTTTTCTTTCTAAAATGTAAATAGATATACACAGAAAAACATCTAGAAGGATGTTGCGAAATGGTCAGAGTGCTACTTGCTGAATGGTGGGGTTGAAAGTCAGTTTTTCTTCTTTCCACCTCCTGTTATCTTACAACTTCTCTGTAATACTTCTGTTTCACTTGTGTAACAGAAACATAGTTAAATATAAAAACCCAGCTCTCTTGTCTTAATTTTGGGCTCATGAAAGCATTCTTCTGATCTATAATCTGGCAGATTTAGTAGATCTGTCACCAAACAGACTATCCTAGCTGGCTTCAAGCATCCAATCTCAGCTCAGTTAAAACTGACAGTATAGTTTTCTTTAAAAAACTGTATCCCCAGTATAGCTTTTAAAGAATTTCTGCTGCACGCAGGATCAGCAAAAAAAGAAGAACCCCCAGACACAGAGCAGTGTGGGGGAAGGAGGTGAGTAGAGGAGGAAGAGGATGTAAGGCTGATAAGTGGTACCGGAAAATACAGTAAAAATAAACTATTAACAAAAAGATTAGACCTGCATGTGTCGATGTGGAGCCCCTGGGAAGTTACTCTAAAACAGCCAGTAGCTTACCCTGTCTCCTCACACACGTGGCCATTCGGAGACGTTGCCTCAGCAACTGTTCTGGTTGGGACTGTGGAAGATTCAGGACACTCCAGCATGTGGTTGATTTTAACTTAGAGCTGGGCTTTGCTTTTTGTTAAAGGAAATAGCAAAAGAAGCTGAAGACAGGTTGCTGGAAGAGTACACACACTATCAAAATATAGAAAGTCAGCTTCTGCAGTGTCTTTTATTCTGAAAGCACATGCCTAATAAAACTGTGTCTCTAACAGAGCTTAGCATGTAATACATATTTGATGAATGAATAAATGAGCAAACAAACAAACACAATCTAAGGCTATACATGTAGAATGAGAACGAATCTTACCCAGTGTGGGGCAGGCTCCTCAGTGAGCCAGGCTTAGCTTTTTTGCACTTTTAGATTCAGACTTTTTCACAGATGAGTGACACATGGCTCCTGTGGTTACAAGCAATTCACAGATTCTTTGTGCCAGAGTTTATATAATAAGTCATGTGAAAATGCCTTCTGAATGAAAAGAAAATGGAGAAAAACTCTTTCTCTACAATATTTGTGGAATTGTTATCCTTTCAGAAGCCATTTTGGTGGTTTGATACATTAATATGCATTATTCTACAACACTGGCTTAGCTACCATGTTCAGAAATTAGAAATATTTTTGAGAAATCCTTTATTTCCTCCAATGCCTATCTTTCTCCTGCCTCCATCTCTGTAAAGAAAAACACCTAACCTTTTATACACATGATGTCTGACTGAATCTCAGAGACCTTTAAGGAAAGAAGATCCTAACATTTTTCTTAGTAACCTTTTCCAAAGTCTTATTTATCAAAGTGAAATTAAGTGATTATTAATTTGATATCAGAGTTTATAATCATTATAATATATTATCATTTTATTGAAAAAACTAAAAATAATTTCCTTAATATAGTCTTTCTAATCTGAGTCAAATCTGAAATTAATCATCTATAATTATCAAACCTAATTTAATTAAAACTAGCTGCTCACCATCTGGTCTTATTTGTATAAATTTAAGAATCTACTATTTCATAAGAAATTCCTCTATTTAACCAATTATGTTAAGCATAATTATTATGTAATTAATCTCAGTTCAAATTACATTTGTTGTCACTTGACAGAAAAGTAATTTATGTGATAAAAAGCAGTTGACCAACTAATTACTCTGCCAATTGGGGTCTTTCATCTCAATGTCTCACCATTTTTTTAAAGAAAGGTATTTTATAGGAAAACATTCTTCTTGAAATATGAAACTAGCTATTGTTAGTGGAAAGTAAACATAAGAAATAATATTGGGGATGAATCATCATTGTGTTTTGTAGTTTCAAGACCTTTACCTGGGTAAATTAGTAAGCAAGGGAATAAAATTAATGGTGGAAACAGAACACAAATTATAAAGCTAAATGCAATGAACCAAGAAAATGCCTACAGAAATAGGAACAGGTAAGAATATGCGTACTCCCAAAAGCAAGCTTCCGGGCAGTATCCTTGATTGCCACTACTTTCAGATGCCTGTTTCCCTCTTTATGATTGATAAACCTGATGACAGAAGAAATGAATAGTTACTGATTATGAAAAAGACACCTGTATAAACAGTGTTTATTGCTACCATTTTCTCTTGAAACCTTCTGGAAAATCAGTGACACTGTCCTAAGGAGTCTAAAGAGTGTATGTTACTCACTTAAAATCTTACCATGGAGAAGAAGGTTTGACCATTGAGGGTGAATTTCTGAATAAGAAGATGCAGCTTTAACAACTAGACTGCCTTATCTGAATAAGGTCTGGCAAGAGAAACCAGAGAGTAAGCAGAAAAAATTAAAAATGAAAAATTAAAAAGTTTTCATTTAGGATCCTTGCTCTAGCTGCAATAGTGCACCTGATTCACTTTGTAGAAGAAAGGGAGACCTTCTTTCTACAAGCTTGATGAGGAGTCAAGTGTGTTTCTCTATGTTTTCCACACTTACTCTGTGCTACAAGTTGGGGTAAGTGCACTGGGTATTCAAAAGTTGTCAAGTTACTATAGAGAAGTGGTCATGTGACAAGAGGGGTTACAAAACTTTTTACCAGCCTGATTAAAGGCAGAAACATAGTGGGGAATTTTTGTAACTTTAATTTTGGTTTTATGTCTTGAAATTATGAACGGCATATTAGGTAATAGTTTTATATCAACGTTAAGTCTCCTGAACTTGAAAAACGGCATTGTGGTTAAGTGAAAGAATGTCTTGCTTTTAAGAAATATCCACTAACATAGTTAGGGGCAAATGGGACACAGCTTTAAAAATTAACTCCCAGATTGTTGAGGATGCAAATATATAAAGCAAATGTGCCAAAATCTAAGCCATTAATGAATCTGGAGGATCTATGGGAATTCCTTGTACAATTCTTGTAGTTCTATAATTTGAAATTATTTCTGAACAAACCATAAAGATGATAACCTTAAAGAGTTGTCTGCATCTAAAATACTAAAAAGCTGTGATCACTGTATTGGGCTAAATCACATGTGATTTTTAGGCTCTGTGGTGGGAGGAGTTGCTTTTACCTCTTCTTTCTCCTACTTAACTCACATCCCAGCTCCACTCCACAGAGTGTAAAGGGCTTCTTAACATTTCTTTCTGATAGGAAAAAAAAAAAAAAACCTCTAACAACAAAGGTATAAGCTTTGAGAAAATTCGATACAAAGAACACAACAGCTGATGCTCTGTCCCTAATGGGAGTGGAAAATGTTCATTTTTTTTCTCTGAACACACATCTCAGCAGTAAAACATAGACCCCTGCTTTTCCACCAGCTTCCGTGAAAACCAGATGGCATCTCTCGGATAGAATACTCATGACTACAAAGGTGGCATATGGGTCAGTGCCAAGATGATCACTTACACGGCATCTGCAGATGGTGGTCCACCACATCCTGAGGCAGGAATAATGAGAACAACATCCACTTCATCATCATCTGAATATCCAAACAAACACCAGGGAAAAGTTAATGAAAACAGCACTAGGGCATGTCCCAGGAGGGGAGGGGGACTGCTGGCTTACCTGAGATGAAATGAGAACTGCAGCAAAACATATGCAAAACATTGAGTTTGGCTTTTAATTGAGAATCAAAGATGTTGGATATAAAAGAGAATGTTGTAAACTGGAAAGCTCTATACAAAAGAAAGAAATTATTTCTGCCTGTGAAGTTAAACAATGAAAACAAATATGCTTCTCAAATATTGCAGAAATGAGTAGAACATTCCTAAATTAACAATAGAAGTCTTTCACAAGTACAAATAAAATGGATTTAATTTACTTTCAGAAACTGAAATGGCAGTTTCCATAATGTATATAAGTAATACAAATGGTAAACAGAAAATATTATTAAATTCAGTTTCATAATTATAGATGACTATCTTTACTTCTAAACTGCAATAACATTAACTAGATGTTTACCACGACCATAATAAATGATGTGGTTATACATACTTTGACATGCATCCTTGATTCCCAGTGCTATTTATTCATGCCTTCTTTTATCAATAATCAATTAACTTTTGCTGGAAAAAAGAAAGAATAAGGATGTTATTGTGTGGATGGATGGATGGATGGATGGATGGATGGATGGAAAGATAAATGGCTGAATAAAGAAATGGGTAGAAGGACGAATGAACTGAAGTATAAGTTCTAAAATGGATGGGTGTATCAATGGGTGAATGGAAGGATAAGTGTAAAGAGGCTGGGTTTCACTAACATCAGCACAATGAAAAATCTTTGGATTTTACAGGGCTTATTTTTTTTTGATGAAATACAGTTCTCAACTAGTCCATTGTTTCTATAATAATGAAATTGGATTGGCAGTCAATCATCCAAGAGGAATGGCTATTGTTTTATTGTTTTTATCTCAATGCTATTTCAATTTCCATTTTCCTGGATTTACTTTCAGCTACCCAAATAAAGTGTGTCTAATATAACATATTATACTGCTTTTATGAAAGTTTGATTTTAATTTCTCTAGTTAAAACTATCCATCCACTTGTTCATTTCCTGCTTTAACTCAAAGTGCCTACTCTGCACCAGGCATGGAGATAAGCAAGCAAAACCATTCCTTGCTCTCACAGAGCTCAGTTCTAGTGTGGAAGACAGGTATGAATCAAATAATCATATAAATAAGTGCATAGTTACAAATTGTAATGTTATACAAATGCTATAAAGGGCATATTGAAATTGAATAATGTAATAGGTTTCTAAGAAATATGGTTGAGACATTCAAATCATAATTAATCAAAAAACTGTGTTTTAACTAAGCATGTCTTTGGTGAGCTGAATTTACACACCCACTGAAATGTTAAATCGCTTCTGCTTCCTGGGGTCTTATTACCATGTTGTCTTCCATGATTTCATTATATTTTAGGCATGTATTGTATTCATAATCATAAAGTCATCTTAAATTTTTTGGTCTATGAAGAAATATGTCACAAAATCAGCTAGTTAAGTCGATAATTATTATTTCTGATGATGTCCTAGAAAGATAATCCAAATTGTCAACTACTCATATTGCTTTTAATGTCTGGCCCTCCTTTCTCCTTGAGATTGAATCTATGTCTATTTTCTTCTGGCTTTCCCACCTTACCTTGACAGAACTTCATTTTTAAGGTACTTGTACACGAGAAGTTTGGAGAGCTCTCTATTCTTTCTTTTGAAGAACATTTCTGGCTGTTTTCCTCTTTTATTTGTATTGTTTTCAGGTCCAACATATAGTTAACATTTGTTTGTGTTAACTTAAATTTTTTCAAATATTAATGTTTCCAATATCATCCTCTCCCCCACCAACCAGAAACTCCACACATTAATTCCTACTCCAGGACTCAGCCTACAGATGGCCATTTCTTAAATCTGCCTTTTAATGGCATGTTGGAAAGAGTTTAGGATTAAAGGACTGAAGCTTTGTCTTAAATCTATTAATAAATATTGATTAGTAACTTTTCTATAACTTACCTGTCAGATGTAGATAATAGCAGTTCTTTCATAGAGCTATTGTAATAAATAAGATTAAAGTATATTCAAATTCTGCCCTGGCTAGTGTGGCTAAGTGGATTGAGTGCCAGCCTGCAAACCAAAGGGTCACCAGTTCAATTCCCAGTCAGGGCACATGCCTGGGTTGCAGGCCAGGTCCCCAGTGGGAGCCATGTGAGAGGCAACCATGCACTGATGTTTCTCTCCCTCTTTCTCCCTCCTCTCCTGTCTCTAAAAATAAATAAATAAAATCTTTTTTAAAGAAACATAGTCAAAGTCTGTGAAAAGTAATGTGCTAATTTAAGGCATTGAAAAGTGTAATTGTTATTTGCTTGTATTGCTTTGCACTGCTGTTGCCCATTTTTATGAAGGCTATTCAACAACCTTCAAAAGAGTAGCACAGTGCCTACCACATTGCAGGCACTTGACAAGTATTCACTTCCCTCCTCCTTCCCTAATAAAAAGTTTAAGTGTCAACTCTAATGTAGAATGAACAGAGATTAATGGAGTCGATTGCATTAATTCCCTTAAGATATTTTCTAGCTGCAATTTTTTCTCTTTTCAGGTAAGTAGATAAAAAGAATGTTTGATAATAGCTAAAAAGAGTAGTTGCTAGTGTATGTGGCACTTTAGTGCAAATATCAAGAAGGTGTCTTTTCCTCCCGGTGCCAGAGTGCTTGATGGGGTATTAGCATCACTAACACCCAGGTTAGCCCCTTTGTTCAGTGCACAAACTGTACAACCACAGATGGCATCCCAGTAACCATCCCGCAGCTGAGAGATTGGAAGTGTATACCATTTAGCCATCACTGTAATATTATTCAAACTGAAAACACTGGCTCAGCTATTTCTAATCACACAAATTTCACAGACTCTTCTCTTCTACATCTGTTGACTTTAAACCATGAGACATATACAGATTTTCAAAAACAAGCTTGCTTGTCCCATCATGGAACTGTATCTTTTAGGATATTTGTCCTATTATTTTATACTACTATAGTTATCAAAACAGTGCCTTACTATAAGGCAGAATTAGCTGTGAATGCCAGATGTGCTTTTCTCTTGTTCTTTCAAAAAGTGAAAATATTTCCTCTATTACAATAACACAATAATTTGGAGTGAAGGGATATACATAAAGACCTTTAATGTACAAACTTCACACTGAAAATGTTAACTCATATGTCTATCTGACCTCTGCGAGCGGAAGGGGTTTTTAAGAGGGAGCAGGCATCTCAAGTCCTCTAGTAACTTCTTCTCGCCCCTCCCCTACAAGACCCTGGGTTTCTTGGAGCCATGACAGAGACATTCCCTACTGGCTATATCTCCTTATGGTAAAAGAGAGCCACCATAGGAGCAGCAGGCGTGGATAGGATTTTACCATAAGACTTACCTTTTCCAGAATTTGTTTTCAAGGACTCACCACAACCCAAGCAGGTTGAATAGAGAGGATATGAGGACACTTAGTGTGATGTGTGCTGGGTGCAGGGCAGACACAGTGTGGATATTTCAAGCAGCTGTATTTCCTTCTGATCATGACCTGGGAATATGGAGAGGACACAGCCACAATCTGAGGCTCTACAAGTCCTGCTTCCCATGTTCCGAGGAGCAGCAGCAGAAGCAAAAATAATTCTCAAGCATCTGCAGACCCCCTTTTTTGCTACATAGACATTAGAAAGTGGACAGGGTCCAGAATCAACATATAAAAACCTTTCAATTATTTCTGGGTAAAGCAGTCTTTACAGAGGGTGCTAGGGACTCAACCACCATTTATAGCATTGTTTCTGAGGAAAAATATGCCATGCATTCCAAAAACTAATTTTCAAGTGAATTTTAAAGCATAGCACTGAGTAAATGGGAATTTCCTTTTAAAAATAACCTCTATTCAGGGTGCAAATAAACACTTCTATACAATTATGAACTTATTTGCTATTCCTTATACCCTATGTCCGTCAAACTTGTTTTTAGGTGTAAATTTAACTAAAAATGCTAACTTTTGGTTGTCAGCCCCTTCCCTCCAGTTATTATTAGTTAATACTTGCATAGATAATTTAGGGTATTTTTAGTTCATGATGCCCTTTGACATCTGAAATTTGCACAACAACCACATGAACTGGGTGACTGTTTTCATTCCCATTTTGTAAGTGAGGAAACAAAGAGTCAGCAAATTTGACTTGCTCAGGGTTATATAAGCATTAAATGAATAGAAGTGGAATTCAACCTCAGGTCTGATGGCAAATCTCTAGTGGACTCTTTCTACAATATCCCACTGTATTACACAAACCTGATGACAGAAGAACAAGAGAAGTAAAATGATGTTATTTGTCCACAGGAAAGTCCTTGATCACTCTTTTCAACCAGAAAACTGTTAGCAGTTTGCTTCATTAACTAGCTGGAAGCCTTCGCTTTTCCTTGTAATCAACGCTTGGCTCACTCTCACCACATCCTTCCCTTAGCAATCAGCAGCTTGCTTTTGATGCAGAACTTGGGCATTTTCTGAAAGCAGAAGTGTATTTTTAATAAGGAACCATTCAAACAGCATTTAAACCAAAAGTGTAGGGTTTTTTTTTTAAAGGGAATCTTAAAGCCACATACTTCCTTTTGAGTAATATCCACATCCTTCTCTTGCTATCACTAGGCAAAGAAAATAGAAGTCTTTGCCTCTAGTGAACATACTCAGAGGTCACCCATAGGCATGGATCCCAATATGAAAAGGAATTTAAACAAAACAAACTAAAGTAGATGGATCAGTAAGTATACTGAATCTTATTAGCATGATTTTTTTTGGTCCTGAACCTAATGCTTATTTTGTAAATAATAGGGTTCTTAAAAATGTTCAAGAAATGAAACTCTACCAGCAATTTAACCTATTTCATTATTCAACAAATGTTGCCATCAAAAAACTTTTCTTTAATACACTTATTTTCCTAAAAATAAAATCATATTGTTTAGTCTTTTTATCTGTAAAGTTAACAGACTGAAAATTAAGAATTCTTTTATTAATATCTTTTATTGATTATGCTATTACAGTTGTCCCATTTTTTCTCCCCTTTATTCCTCTCTGCCCTGTACACCCCCCAGCATCACTCCCCAACCTTAGTTCATGTCCATGGGTCATACATATAAGTTCTTTGGCTTCTCTATTTTCCATACTATTCTTAACTTCCCTCTGTTTATTTTGTACCTACCATTTATGCTTCTTATTCCCTATAACTTTTCCCCCATTGTCAGTCTCTCCCTCCCTGCTGATAATCTTCATTCCATATCTATTTCTGTGAATCTGTTCCTGTTCTAGTTGTTTGCTTAGTTCAAACCACCTTTGTTTCTGTTTTTGTATTTTTTGGTTCAGTTGCTGATAGTTATGAGTTTGTTGTCATTTTACTGTACATAGTTTTGATCTTCTTCTTTTTCTTAGGTAAGTCCCTTTAACATTTCCCTTTAACATAATAAGAGCTTAGTGGTGATCAACTCCCTTAACTTGACCTTATCTGGGAAGCATTTTATCTGCCCTCCCATTCTAAATGATAATTTTGCTGGATAGAGTGATCTTGGATGTAGGTCCTTGGCTTTCATGACTTCAAATAGTTCTTTCAAGCCCCTTCTTGCCTGAAATATTTCTTTGGAGAAATCAGTTGATAGCCTTATGGGAATTACTTTGTAGGTAACTATCTCTTTTTTTCTTGCTGCTTTTCAGATTCTCTCCTTACCTTTAATCTTGGGCAATATAATTATGATGTGCTTTGGTGTGTGCTTCCTTGGGTCCAACTTCTTTGGGACTCTCTGAGCTTCCTGGACTTCCTGAAATTCTCTTTCCTTTGCCAGATTAGGCAAGTTCTCCTTCATTATTTTTTCAAATACATTTTTGATTTTTTGCCCTTCCTCCTCTCTTTCTGGTACCCATCAATTTGGATGTTGGAATGTTTAAAGTTGTTCCGTAGATTCCTAAGCCTCTCCTAATTTTTTTGAATTCTTGTTTCTTTTGTTCTGATTGAATGTTTATTTCTTCCTTCTGCTCCAAACTGTTGATTTGTGTATCAGTTTCCTTCCCATCACTGTTGGTTCCCTGTACATTTTCCTTTATTTCACTCTTCATAGCCTTCATTTTTTCCTCTATTTTGTGACCATACTCAACCATTTCTGTAAGCATCCTGATTACCAGTGTTTTGAATGCTGTATCTGATAGGTTGGTTATCTCTTCTTCACTTAGTTGTATTTTTCCTGGAGCTTTGATCTTATCTTTTCTTTGGGCTATATTTTTTTTGTGTTGGCATGGATGTTACATAATAAGGGGAAGAGCCTTTAGTAGTCATCAGGGAAAGGCAACCTACTCACTGCATTTTGATGCTGTATGTCAGGGAGGGGTCTAAGAGGGAACAGTGCTTCTTGCTCAGCTCTGGGCTGGCTTCCAGGCTCTTCCCTCACTACCCACAAGCAGATTGGACCCTTCTGGTGCTGATTCCCAGGTGGGTGGACTTGTGTATGTTCTAGAACCCTGTGGGTCTCTCCAATGAACTCTCCTGTGAGGCTTGGAGTTTCTCCCGCCACCTCAACCCCCACAGATTTTTTCAGTCAGAGGTTTTGAGGCTTTATTTCCCAGTGCTGAAACCCTGGGTTGTATGGTCTGTCTCATTTCCCAGGTGTTTCTCCCAGTTTATCTACAGGCAAATGTGGGACTGCCCACTCCACCAGCTGCTGTGAATCCTCTCCACCCCTCCTACCAGTCTGGATGAATGTTTCTCCTTTAATTCCTTGGTTGTCAGACTTTCCATACAGTTCAATTTTCTGGAAGTCCTGATTATTTTTTGTTTTTAAATTTGTTGTCCTTCTTTTGGTTGTGTGAGGAGACAAAATGTATCTACCTATGCCTCCATCTTGGCTGGAAGTTGAAAATTAAAAATTATTATACAGGCTTTTTTCAATGTAAGACCTTTTATTATCCTCTCCTTATCTCCACTTACCTTTGTTTAGCATAAAGCAGTCACTCAATAAGCAACTGTTAATTGAATGAATGTTGGTATTATTTACTATTCAGTAAGTTTTTATTCATATGATACTATCATTCCATCCTATGGGAGATACTGGAATCAGAGAGAATAGTGATAATGTTATAGTTACAGAGGCATCAACAGAGTGGTTACAGTGACAGTCAATGAATGTGAAAGACACTGCCAAGGCAGAATGATCTGACGATTGCATCTTGGAAGCAAAGAAGAAAAAGAAATCCAAGATAATCTATCTTTCTGATCCTGGATGACCAGGAAGACAGTGATACTAATAGCAAAGTTAGGTATCATTAGATGAGAGGCAGGTTTTGTGATGGAGAGATAATTATTTTTCAAACCCCTTAGCTTGAAGTACCAATGGGACATCCAGATAGAGGTTCCAGCAGGCCAGTGTGAGAGAAGAGCTTGGGGAAAAGCATAATGTGGTGATTTGGGCCTATTTTCACTAAGTTATCTGATATCCTGAAATTGCATAAGATATCTATGTGAAAGAGAGTGGAGAGAAGAGAGATGGTGACACCCATGCTGAGGATACAAAAAGAGAGAGGTCCAGAGAAGGAGCACCCTGAGAGGAAGTGGGAGAGGCTGCCAAGGCCCATGCAAACCAGGGGAAACAACATGCCCAGGAGCTCGAGTCAGCAGCAGGCAACCAGGAAATGCATGAGAAAAAGCCTCTGGAAAGAGGTCCCAGTGGGCCTCAAGAGCCTTTCCAAGAGAAAAAAGAAGCTGAAACAGAAGACAGAAAATTGAAGGTATGGGGGTAAAAGGAAAACATTTAGACTCTGCTCTCAAATCTCTTACAGATTCAAGAAAGGAGACAAAGGCTGTCTCAGAGATATTACCCCAGAAACCTGTCACATCCATCATTCC
The DNA here is from genome assembly GCA_004024845.1 of Tonatia bakeri. NCBI lineage: Eukaryota > Metazoa > Chordata > Mammalia > Chiroptera > Phyllostomidae > Tonatia > Tonatia bakeri. The sequence continues at coordinate 41,962 of PVIA01006784.1, forward strand.
AAAGATTTATTTCTTTAAGCTCAGCTATAACTCTTGCTACTTTTTCCTTTAAAATATTTTTAAAGTTCTCTTTTAAAATTCCTTTAAATTTCCCTCTTTTCCATTCAGTTTCCAGGCAATTGCCACATCTGCCATTCCTTTCCTATAGAATTCTAAAGTTACTTTTTCCTTCTCAGCTTCATAGCCAAGATATCCTTCTGTCCTTAATATTTCTTCCCCTTGAATATTGCAGTCTCCAACCCAATTTTCTCCTGCTCCAGACTACTTTTTGTGCAAATCTATCCATCTCTTCAGGAATGGATTCCACTTACAACTACATGCCTAGTTCAACCTGGGCTTGGTTTATATATCAAATCTTATTCTTGACACTTTGTAGTTTAACTTAAAAGTTCTAGAAAATGGTAGATTATTGGCTTTCTTATTCATTGTATTTGCTTTCTAGACTTTGAAAAACTAGCATAATAAACATTTACTAGGAATAAAATTTAGGCAAATACAACCTCATACATGCATCAGTGGTAAGCTTTGAGACATTCCTCATTTTCTGAATTATCTGAATTTTATCTCAAGAATCTTTTGAAAAAAAATTATTTGTAGAAGAATAAGGACATATAGTACTATCATCTAGTTTTTAGTGTAATTTTTATGCATTCTTTACCAAAGGAATAAACTGGTAAACTTACTATTTGAGTGAACAGAAATTTAACAATCTATTTGTATTGAAATTTGTGCATAGTTTTCCCTCTTTAAAAACATACATATAGACTGTGTATTATAGGAACAGAAAGACTGGGATCAAATTTGTACAATATAAGTAGTCAGTACTTTTAATTTTTTCTTTAAAACACAGCATTTAAACTTTGCTTTAAAATAATAACTTAGTTTATTATTTAGTCTTTTGTAAGCACTCATAATTTTCCTTCAGTTTCCAGTAGATTTTAGTCTAAGGTATGGATAATGATAGGTAGACGTAAACCATCTTAAAAGGATGACATGGATAGTGAATGCAGTGTGTTAATAAACACAAAGAATGGCTAGACTGGATCTATATTTTGAAAATTCAGAAGTCTTTTGTAAATTTTATCTCTGGGAAATTTTTTACAAAGGAATCCTCTTCCTACTTTGGATTACCATTTATTAATTGTAAATGTTGTTTTTTCCCTTGTAAATGTATCAAAAATATTTTTTGCATCCCTGGAGATAAGAAAATGTTTTATTAAAAATCAGTTGTAGAATTTATTCCAGGCTAATTATGACTACAAGATTTTCTGAAGAGTAACTTGTAGCCAGGGTTATCTTTGGTTCATAGTTTACTCTTAACATAAGCTAATGAATTTGAAATAAACCTAGCCCAAACATGTTAGACAAAACTCCATTATTACCCAGCTCTAAGCTATCATTTATTCACTGGGAAAAAAAAACAAGTCGGGAAGAAGCTTGCCAATGAACCAGATGTCACCATCAGTAGACAATTATGTTCCACAGTTTGGCACCTGGGGCCCACAGTCATCATCCAAGAAGGAGGAGAAATAAAAAGTAGAACATTCTGCCAGACTACAGACTAAAAGATTCCAAATGGCTGATGGTGAAAATGAAAGTTGAAGAGCTGCTCTTTTATTTCTAAAAAAGGAGATCCCAGGACCTAAATCTGCTCGTGTTCTTCTTGTTGAGGCTGTCACAATCCTGAGAGACCCATCTCAGTCTAAAATGCTCAGATATTCCCAGGGACTGGCACTGAAGCTGGTGAAGGTTTTGTACACCAGAAGATGTGCCACCTCATAAAGAAAACATCTTAGATTATCAATGGAATCTAAGACATTTCTTTTTTTGGTTAATTTTAAGGAACACAAAGGAAAGAGTTATGATTTCGAGCTGATTTCAGTGAAGTACTGACCAAAATGTAGGGGACTGCATTGCATAAAATACCTGTTCAGATCTCTAGGTAAGATATTGGAGAGTTATGTGAAGAATCTCATGAATGTCTTTCACAGGTTCAGCTGAGAAAAACAAAATGAACTTCCCCTTTTACAATGTGTTTTGATCTAGAATAGGCACTTTACAATCCTATCCTGGCTCCAGATGAATACCTAGGTGGCCTATTGGATCTTTTTTACTTTTTCATAATCCAAGCATTAAATACATAAATAAAAGTTGAAATAATTTATTTTTCTTAAATTTTTACTAAACATTTCTTCATATATATATGTGAAGAAATATATATTTAAATGTATATATATTTCTCCATATGTGTGTGTGTGTGTGTGTATGTGTGTGTATCTCCTCACCTGGAACCTGCCCATCTACCCATAGTCAGATAAATATGAATGGTAGACATTAGATTTATTAGTTCCATCTGCAAGTAAACAGAACAGAATCCTGGTCAAGTGAAAACTAGTTTTACTATCATTTCCTGACTCTATAAATCACCAAATGCTGGATAGCACAAAATAAGGAATTTAATTTACAGTACAATTAAAAGTTTTGTTTATTATGCTTATAATATGGTTATTATAGATTTTCATGATCGAAACCAGATTTTTATAAAATTGAGAAAATATTTTTACTAGCTTTGAAAACTTCTTAATATTTTTTTTGAATAGAGCTAACTGGTCCACTTAAACTAATCTATGAAACTATAAATAGTTGTTATTTTTTTACAAAAGAACCTTACCATATTTCTTAAATAATTCTACACTATAGGCAAGAAGCAAATGTTTTCTTTATTCTAGATCACTGCTGTGTATGATGTATGTACTGATTAGCATCAACTTAATTAATATGAATTAATTAATATATGTTATATATAAATATGTATTATATAGTTAGTGTAATATAATTAATTATGTTTTTAATATGTCTAAAGTTTGTTTCAGAGTATAACTTTCAGGCTTTCAATAATTATGTTTGTTATTTCATGATGAGGTAGCACACTAGTTTGTTCCTGGAAATGCCATGCTTTTAATGCAGTGGTTTCCAAGTGTTTTGGTTTGCAAATCATTTCATCAAGGGTTAAAAACAAAACAATGGAACACAAGTCCCACTAACACTACTGCCTCCTAATTCCTTTGTGTTCAACCTTCCCCACTGAAACTCTTCATGAGCATTACTGGAAAGAACATTGCTGTGTGTTTAAATGATACACACAAGTTATATCATAAATAATTCCCTAGTTTGCCTCTGACGTGAATAAAAATTATGATTCCCTGACGGTTATAAACATTAATGTTATCAGCCTGTGTGGCATTCTTGATCAATGGAAAATTGTTTTTCTAAGTGACTGGAAACAACAAGCACAGAATCAGAAGTCCCCAGTTCCAGTGCAGCATTTGCAGGATCACATGCAGAGACTCTATGCATCTGAGTTTCCTTGATTTACATGAAGAATTGTGATTACTGCCCATAATTCACAGCCAAAAATGAGGAACTCCAATCTCAGGACAGTAGAAAGAAATGACCCTTCTGAAGACTTGTGCAAAATGAAAAAAACAGTGGCAACAAGCTACCAGCAGTCCCTTGGTCTTGCTGTTGAAACCTCACACAGCCCACACTCCCTCTGATGCCCATCCATTCTATTTCTAAAGTGGCAGGGGAAATGCATGGAGTTAACTCATTGCCACCTCTGGCTGAACAACACTTGGAGAGAGCGAAAAAATACAGAAGGAACAGTTTCTCTCCTCCCTGATTCTAGTGGGAACTCTGTGGCATTCTCTCAAGGTCAAGGAGAGTACTGAAGTGGGTGGAGAATTTCTGCAAAATACTTCAAGGTCTGTTGAAAACTGAAAAGGACATATTTTATAATAGTACATTAAGTATTGTAAACTTTTCTGCAAAGTTTCTTGACAGAAATAATGACTTTGATTGCTATATCTCTGATATATCATCAAGAAATAGTTGGAAAAATAATAAAAGAGAAAAATATTATTTAATCATTGATGTCAGCTTTTTAAAAATTAATATATAGAATCTTTGATTTAAGGAATTCCTACCCATAGTTTAAGGCCTCCATGGTAATTTTTTTCATATAACTTACAACCCAAAATGCTATTAGAAGTTCTGCTTTCCTATAGCCCAATATTTTTCCATAGAGGAGGAAATCTGAAGGAAAGTTTAAAAGACTACATAGAACCATATGGTACAATGTTTCCTAACATTAGGAAGAAGACTTTCTCAATTTCTAGAATAGAAATAATTCATTTAGATAACTGTGAGGGAATTCTTTGCAGTATAGTGAAAGTGGTAGAAATCAAGAGACCAAAAGCTTGCTTCCAGCATTATTGGCTATATGTATGTCATTGGGAACCATAAACCTCTCCAGGCCCTGGTTTATTACCCTGTAAATTAAGTGGCTGATTTATTCATTTATTTGAAAACACTTGTTAGGTACTCAATAGATTGAGGCACTGTGCTAGGCTCTAAGAACAAAAAGCCAAATAACATGCTTTTTTCTTCTTCAAATAGCATACAGCCAAGTAGGAGGTGACAGCAGCATAAGCAAGTACAGGAAAGGAATAAATGCTCTCATAGAAAAGTTCTTGGGGTAGCATAAAAACCAAGGAGACACACTGCTTGCCATGGACATAGAGTAATTTCCAGGGTTGGTGAGTCTAAAGTCAAGACTTTATTTTTTAAAGATATTTATTTATTTTTAGAGAGAGGGGAAGGGAGGGAGAAAGAGAGGCAGAGAAACATCAGAAGCTTCATGCACACCCTCAACTGGGGACCCATCCCACAAGCCCACACGTGTGCCCTGACTGGAAATCAAACTGGCAACGTTTTGATTTGCAGACTGGAGCTCAATCCAATGAGCCACACCAACCAGAGCTAAAGTTAAGGCTTCAAGTAAATAGAATTAGTCAGGACTTCAGTAGAACAGTGAGTTGGGGAATGCCAGAGCTTTGCAAGCACAAGAAAAGGTAAGAGAAAAAGCATGAAGTCTGAAATAGTGTGACCTGCTAGGAAAATACAGGGGGTCAGTGTGGCCAGAGAAGAAGTTAGGAGCCAGAGAACAGTGCATAGTAAGGAGCCTGGGCTTAAGTCTGTGGGCATGACCTTTCAACAGAATCAATGGTAATGTTCTTGCTCATCCACAAACCCTTCTCTATAGAAGAAGCTGCCCCATTCACTACCCCTGCTGAAAGTAAATCAATACTATCTACCATGAGACTCCACTCTTCACTAACTACTCGCTACTCAGTCACCTGATGCAAGAATGGCCAGTCTTGGACCTGGATGAACTGGCTTGAAAAGATGAGCTATATTGTAAATCCACTTTGGCAAAATTTAGTAAGCACTGTCAGAAGTATTCATGAGGATGTAGAGAAATGGATGGGAACCCTCAGGCACTGCAAGTAGAAATGTAAATTTGATATGCCAATCTGGAGAGTAAGTTGGAACTATTTAGTAAAATTATTATGCATCTATCTAGCAACCATATATGTGTGTGTGCATAATATATTTCAGAAAATTAATTACAGATTGATAAATGGACTTATACAAAATTGTTTGTTCCAGTATTGCTTTGGAAGCAGGGTGTTGGAGGCTACACAGATGTTTATCATTATGAGAATGGAGAAGTAAAATCTGATGCATACACATGCTGAAAAAGCTTACAGTAGTCAGAACTAGATGTACATACAGAAACATGAATTTTAAAAACAGTGTTGAGCCAAAGAAGAAATAGAGCAATAATACGTCATTATGCATACAGATTCTCAGTGGAGACCTACACAAAGCTACACTATATTTCAAAGACACATACCGTCCAAGAACACACATTACACATCAGAATCAATGCTTTGGGAAAGTGACAATGAGAAATAAGAAAGAAAACAATTAAAGCAATCTGATGTTGCATAAATAAGTTATAATGTATATAGCTATGATTAACTCATTTATACACTTGAGGTTAAAGAGTCATGGGCTTTCTTAATAAACTAAGATATAAGGGTAAATTGGGTGTTTTTAATGAGTTTTAAAAGGGAGTGTGGTTAAGTTACATTTATAACAGGATATGAGGTAAAGATCTCTTCAAATTTGCAAACTCTTGTCTCTAGCCTACAAAGCTTTTTTAAATGCAGAAACACCCTTCAGCTCCTGTCTCCTTGAGAGCCAACCTGTTGTAGCTTCTGTTTCCTGAATTATTTTTGAGTCGTTCTCTGTTCCTACTTTTGAAAAAGCCAAAATAAATCGAAAGTGTGTACAACATGGCCATAGTCAGGGATACCTGTCATTGCTAACAATCCAAGAAAAAAATTATGACTACAGGAGAGGAGTAAGTACTGGAGGTACAGATTTGGGGAACAACAGATTACAGAAGATTAAGTCATGTAGGAATGAGTAAAATTATGGTTATAAATGTAGATAGGAGAAGAAAGTAGTCTTTCAAGGAATGTGTAAAAAGAGAGAGGCCAGCAAAAGAAACAAAGGGAATAGCTGGAGAGAAAAACCAGGAGGTGTGGAAAACAAAACAGGGAAAACAAGGGGCCGATTTCATTATTTACTTCTAAGATGCCAAGTATGTTGAGACACAGTCATGGTGATCTTTTCCAAAGCAGTTATTGTGCTATGGTAGTGGCAGGAATGCAGGGTCAAGGTCAAGAGTAAATGGGGTGCCATTGTGACCAACACCCCTGCTGATGTTGGCATATCTGACCCCAACCAGCAAAATCCAGTCCTTTGGTTTTCCCAAGATGGCAGAAGTTAAAAAAGGAGAAATTTTAAAAAAAACTTAATGAAAGTAAATAAAACAAAGATGCTTTTAATACAACAATGCCATAATTATTTTAAGTGTGACCAGGGCGTAAAGCATTGGAAACAAAAAATATAAATTGTTCATATAGGATTTGGCTAGGAAAGTTGCTACTGGAATGCTAACTCTCTTCCAATTTTGATAGTCAATGATTACAGCTCATAAACTATAGTTCACAAATACAAAAATGACCTTAATTATGTTAATAAAATAAAACAGTAATTTGCTTCTTTGTTTCAGGATGTTTATTATGGAAGGAATACACGCTCATTTTAAATTTAAACAATACAGAATGCCACAAAGTCAAAATTAACTTCTCCCTTCCACCTCTGCCCCATCTCATTCTCCAGAGAAACCACATTTTCTAGGCATATACAAAATATGTATATATGTACACAGTATTTTATGGAATAGAATCACTCCATTTTTAAAATATACATATAGACATAAGTGACATTAAAATTTTTTTTCAAAAACTATGAGTGGGCACTGACTAATAGGAATGCATGCCTGTACTAAGTAGCTGATGGGCCATTATTTTCTTCACCTGGTCCCAGGAGATGCACTGGATTTCTGGCCTGGAGGGAAGAGCTGCACCTCAGCCTTGGCCCCGGTGCTTTCTCTGCTGGAGCTGTCCTGTCATGTGATTTGAATGTGATCCTGTCTGCACAGCTTCCAAGTTTCACCCTTTGGTTCTCTAAGATATTTCTATGAGGGGTGCATGAAATGATTTAATAAATTCCTAGAGCAGTTTGGTATTTTGCAAGCAAAAACAAAGCTATATTAAGAGAATTAAAAATTAGATGCTCATCTTATTTAAACCAAGAGTTTTGAAGACTGGTAAACTTTGTGATCCGTAGTCATTTGCAAAGAAGTGACGAAATCCCTGAGAGTTGTGCCTCTCTTTTCTCTCTTTTCCTCATAAACGGTCGACATGTGGCAGCTATGGATCTCCAGACCCTGGTAGTGGTGACTGATCTGTGATCAGGAAAGCTTTAAAAATATATATAGTACTCTATTTTATATTTTTCTTTTGTAATTTAAAGAGAAAAATACAATCAAAAGAAAATATAAGATCCTCTTTGTATATGTCTGCTTTGAGGAAAAAATATACTCTTTTTCCTTTTGTTCTTGATTACCTCAGTTAAAGGTACTTGGAACAGTGTTTTAAAATTACTGCTTTAGTCCTGATTATTTCTGAAGTCTCTGAAATATGACTTTAAGAAAATGGGAAAGGATAGTTTTCCAATTTTCTCAAATATGCCAACTATGCATATGTTTATGTTAAGAAAATAAACTTTAATTTTTGATGTAATAAAATACACTGAGTTGTTCTATATATGAAGAAAAGGAAGGAGTCCAAGTGCAGAAATATATTTCATATGTCCATTGTTTCTGGTTTTGATATATGCTTAACTATGGTGCGTTCTAGGAGCAGCTAATTTCCGTATGAAGTGCAGCTGCCTTCAGCGTCACCGTGTCTTTTCTGCAGCGGAGGCTTGGATTTGTGTGCCCTGGGCTAGATCAGAGCAATGCACAATTTTCTTTAAGTTCCTTCTGTCACGCACAATCAGTGAGTTTCAGCACCAATTACAACGTGGATGTTTAGAAAGACATTACCCAAAAGGGGGAAAATAAGATAAACAGCATCAAAAAAGGTTAGCAAATCAAAGAAAAATTATCTAAGAGAACCTGATGGCAATCTTCCTGAATAGTATGCATTTGGGCAGAGACCCACATGAATCTCAATCTGTTTGGGTGATTATAACAGCTACTTCAAGCCTATTAGCAGAACTGCACAGTCATATCAAAGCATCTGCCATCATTCAATCCTTGTGTGATGGTTATTACAAACTGGTAAGGGTCTTTATGGAACTGAAGGTGGCACGCACATGGGATACTCAGGTTCATGCAAGTTGTGATTTTGTGCAATAGCATTAAAACCTCACCCCGAATATTTCCTGATGGCATTCTTTTATTCAATTTATTCCTTCAGTTCTGTTTGAAGGTGTGTGCTTTTGAGGCAGATCAAGAAATTCTATTACCTGGAAAAGTAAAATTAACTAGTCACATAATATCAGCTTATGCTATAACACAATGACTTGTTCTGATTACCATTTAATGAAAAGAGCTCCAAACTGGGAATCAGGAGACCTGAGTTCTATTCCCAGATCTGTGGTTAATGTACCTCTGAGCAAATCACTTATCTCCTTTGGGGTCATTTCTTCATCCCTGAAATGATGAGATGACCTTGAAGATCTCCTGCAGTTTGAAAATTCTGACTGTGTCTAGGATATCACCTATGTAATTTAGCACCCTAAAGGAATAGGAATAAAAAAAGTTCAATTTTGATGTACTTGGGGATGAGAAAGAAAAAATGTGAGGTGAAAATTCTCAGATCAATGGTTAATAGGGATTTGTTAAGGAAGAGATACAAGAATTGAAACAATTAAAACTGGAGGAAAAGGGACTTCTGTTCAAGACGAAGGCATAGGTAGACACACCTTGCCTCATTGCACAACCATAAGAAGGAACACAACTAACTTGAAAATGAAAAATACCCAAAACTTCCAGAAAATCACCCAGAAAAACACCCAGAACTGTACAGAAATCTAACAACCAAGGATTTAAAGAAGCTATATTTATCCAGATGGGCAGGAGGGGCAGAGATGGGGAGTCAGACAGAGAGGACCTGGTAAGCCGGGGGAGGAGAGGTGGAGAGGCAATGGCAGCTGGCAGAACAGGCAGCCCCACATTCACATGTGGTGGATAAAAAATAGGGAGACACATTGTGAGCAAGCCCAGCCCCAGGCCAGACTATGCAGCCCAGGGCTCCAGCACTGGGAAAAGAAAGCCTCATAACTTCTGGCTGTAAATCCAGTGGGGGTTGGGGCAGCAGAAGACACTGTCAGAGAGCTCAGAATGTATACAAACCCACCCACCCTGGGAACCACAACCAGGACAGCAGCTGAAGGGGTACCAGTTGCATGCAGGAAGTGAGTAAAGAGAGTGGAAATGGGGCAAGGGCCAGTCAAGCCCCCAGAAGTCAGCCAACAGCAGCATTGTCCCCTCTTTGACCCCTCTCCCACACACAGAGACACTCTTGCCCCACCCTGGCAATACCCAAGGCTCTGCCCCATATGACTTAACAGGTGAGCTAAAGTGGAATCAAAGTGGCTCTACATGGTACACAGACAAAGGGAGGCTGTCAAATCAGGATACAAAGAAATACGGCCCAAATAGGGACAGAACAGAACCTCAGAAAAAGAGCTAAGTGATGCAGAGATAGCCAACCTATCAGATGCAGAGTTCAAAACACTGATGGTCAAGATGCGCAAAGACCTCAATGAACTTTATTGGAAGAATGAATTTCTTCCAATAAAGGAAGAAATGAAGGCTGCACTAAGTGAAATAAAGAAAAATCCAAAGGAAATCAACAGTGAGAGGAAGGAAGCTGGGACATAAGGAGACATCAATGATTTGGAACATAAGGAAGAAATAAACATTCAACCAGAACAAAATGAAGAAATAAGAATTCAAAAAAATGAGGAGAGTTTAAGAAGACTCTGGGACATCTCCAAAAGGACCAACACCTGAATCATAGAGATGCCAAAAGGAGAAGAGGAAGAGCAAGAAATTGAAAACTTATTTGAAAAAATAATGAAATAAAATGTCCTTAATTTGGCAAAGGAAATAGATATACAAGTCCAGGAAACACAGAGAGTTCCAAACAAGTTGGATCCAAAGAGGGCCATACCACGACACATCATAATTAAAATGTCAAAGATTAAAAATAAAGAGAGAATCTTTTTTTAGGATTGTATTTATTTACTTTTAGGGAGAGGAAGAGGGAGGGAGAGAAACATCAATGTGGGAGATACATCTATCTATTGCTTCTTGCATGCCCCTAACTGGGGGCCTGGCAGGTAACCCAGGCATGTGCCCTGACCTGGAATCAAACTAGCAACCTTTTGGTTTGCAGGCCAATGCTCAATCCACTGAGCCACACCAGCTAGGGCTAAAGAGAGAATCTTAAAAGCAGCAAGAAAAACTTATGAAGTTACCTACAAAGGAGTTCCCATAAGACTGTCAGCTGATTTCTCAAGAGAAACTGCAGGCAAGAAGTATTCAAAGTGATGAAAAGAAGGGACCTACTGGATGTAGGTCCAAGATTATTCTATCCAGCAAAGCTATCATTTAGAATGGAAGGACAGATAAAGTGCTTCCCAGACAAGATAAAGCTAAAGGAATTCATCATCACCAAGCCTTTATTATATGAAGTGTTAAAGGGGACTTATTTAGGAAAAAGAAAATCAAAGCTATGAACATTAAAATGACAACAAACTCACAACTATCAACAACTGAATCAAAAAAAAAACAAAAACAAACTAAGCAAACAACCAGAACAGGAATAGAATCATAGATATGGAGATCATTTGGAAGGTTATCAGCTGGGAGGGGGAAGGAGGAGAGTGGGGGGAAAGGGCATAGGGATTTAAAAGTAGTTGGGTAGGTACAGAACAGACAAAGGGATATTAAGAACAGTATAAGCAATGAAGAAGCCAAAGAACTTACATGCATAACCTATGGACATGAGCTAAGGGGGGATTGCTGGAGGGAAGGGGAACCAGGTGGAGGGAGGGAAAGGGAGAAAAATTTATTAATTATGTAATAGCATAATTAATAAAATATACTTTAAAATATATTTAAAAACTGGAGACTAAACAAACTTCCCATTTCTGTACCTTGAGTTGTCATATATTTTTGAAGTACTTTTCTTTTTGATAACACTAAAACATTGATACATGATTGATTTTCCTTTTAAAAAATCATTTGGTTATATTTATTTGTTTTAAAAATGTGAAAAGAGAAAATTTCTCCCATCCCAATTATTGTACCTCCTATAAGATAATCATTGTTAACAGTTTGGTGTTTCTTCCTGCAGACTTTTTATGTAAGTATTTACACAAACACACCCCTCCCATAACTCCATTTTTTCATTTATAGTATAACAGTCTGATCCTCTATGCCCTTTACAGGAAATACTGCTGTGAGCATCCCTGTAGGTATATCTCTGACACATTTAGTAAGCTTGTCTATAGGAAAGATTCCAAAAAGTGAGATTGGCATGCTAGGCACAAGCACTCTAAACATTCTAGCTATTACTTGTCTTATCGCAATTTCCACAAAGTTTAAGACAAAAGCCAACATGTTAAAACTTTCTTAAGAATGTGATCCCAGAGAGTGGGAATGAGAAGAGGGAATAAAGTAGGGAAAGAGGGAGAGCTGATGCCAAGATGGTTTATTGAGTTGGTAGCTGCTACAGGTGGCTGGTTGCTTAAATGCACAGGACTTTCTGAGAAGCCATATGAAAGGCATTTCTAGACCATCCATATGAGTAGGGGTGGGAGGGAGTAAGAAAAGAAGAAACATTTATTTATCAATTCTGTCCCCCACTGGTCAGGGATTCACCTCATGGAACACTGACTCCCCAGGACATTTGGTTTGCACATGTGTTGGCCCTTATGCATGTTCTTGTGAAGTCCTGGGTTGTGGGTCACCTGAGAAGCCTCAGGGTGGGGCAAGAGATAGGTCAACTTGAACCTGTGTGAAGCCCATCTGAGCCCATCCTGAGTCCTCACAGACTGGAATAAGACAAAAGTGAGGTCAGGAAGATCTGAAGTGACACATAAAATGTTTCAGATACACTGATAACCTGTCACACAAAAATGTACCAATTGTCACTTCCACCAGTAATGCAAAAGTGTTCTTCTTTATGTAAACAATGGATGCTGTCAATAATGTTTGCCAAAATGATAGGTGAATATTGCTATTACTTCATTTTATTTTGCATTTCTATATTATTGAGGTTGAATATATTTCCATATGTTTATTAACCTTTGTATTTTGTCTACTTTGTGAATTATCTACTATATTCTTCATTTATTTTTCTTTTTGATTGTTCTTCAAGGTCTCATTTTTTAAACCAAAAAGACAGTTTTATGAAGTTCATTTTCATGGAGCTTTGTAAGCACTCACCCTTATGATCTAAAATAAAAATATGCTGCTTCCCACTTGCCCAATTTCTAGGATTTAGTGTACACTGAGGACAGTACTTAATCACATATACATTCTTTGTATAGCAAAGTTACTGCTGTATTTTTTTCAGTGTTAGAATGAGAACACTAACAGATACAGCTTCTATATAAGGATGAATATATTCTACTTCCAAGTATTTCTGGAACAAACTCATGGTTTTAAGCTTGTTGTTTCATTCTTTTTTTCCTTGGGATGATGACTTAATGACTGAATATCCTTTTTTTTTTTTTTTTGCAGACAAATCTGTTATGCTGTCATTGTCCAACTCCACTCTTATTTTCTACTTGTGAAATGACTACTGAAAGAATACAAGGACTTTTCTATAACATGCTCATGATTTCATTTTAGATCTAATAGTTCAACTGCCACATATGATCTTGTCATTCAGTTATCAACCAACCAAGCAAGGTATTCTTGTTATATCCCTTGCTCTAAAAACCTAAATTTTTGTTCTCCTCTGCTATTTTCATTGTCATAGTAAAGTGTTTAAGTGCCTGGAATTTCAAGTAAAGCACACTTGCTATATTTGTAAAAGATAAAAACAGGAGGAGCTACCACATGATTTCATAGATTGTATGTGTATAATTGTAGGAATATTAAAAGAGGAGCCTAATTTTCTACCTATGTGTTAGAACAAAACACTAAAGTGAATAATTGTGTGGGTACCATTTTTAAAGTAAGTATATCACAATAGCATATTTCCTAGGTAAATTTTTCTTTGATAAATACAGTCTACATGTAATTCCTTTTTGTGACCTGAAGAGGTTGGTTGTGACTCAAGAGAAGGTGACCCCATCTCCAACCCCAGGTCTCATCTTATTAAATGAGGAAATTTCATCTTCCTTGTTTATTGTTGGCTGAAGAATGAACTTATTTCCTAACTCTGACTACTAAGACAAAAGAGAAATGCTAAGGACCTTATAGAAAAAAATTTCTTTTTCCTGAGAGAGAACTACAGGAAGGTACTTTCTTCTTTCTTTTCTTTGTGTGGTCATGTCTGGATATTTTGCCTGGTGTGGCTGTAGTTGGCTTGCTATTAGTTTGCTATTAGTTTGAGGATGGAGCCAATGCTGTGAGTAGTAGAGTGGCAGCATGAAGAGAACCTGGGTCTCTGATGACGTTAGTGATTTGCTCAGATTTTTCCAACTTTGGGTATTAGGAGCTCCTTTTGGTTTGGTCTTGTGTTCTTTAGGCAAGTCTTTAGACTTCTCTTTAAAATTATTAAATATTTCCTATTCACAAAATAATTAAGAATATCCATAACAATATAATAATTAAAATATAAATAACAATATAATGAAGATCTGTATACCCAATTCCATTGTGTGAGATATAGAAAAATGGAAGATGAGCAGGATGGGGAGGGAAATATGTAGTTCAGTTTCTGATACATTAAGTTTGAGTGAAGATTGGTAAAGTGACGCAGACACTGGCCCACAGTGTCCGCAGCATTATGGATGAGATGAAACATTCACACAGACTACTGAGTCCTGTGGAGGAAAAGGGAGGGCACAGCTACTCTCTCAAGGGGAGAGTGCACTGACCCTTGCCTTGACAAGCTTTTATTGGGTTTCAATTTTCACAGGCATACAGGTAAAGTTCATTAATCATTGTCAGGCAGTAAGTATCAAACAGTAGATAGCATACAAAGAACTACAAGGGCTTATTCTGTGTCAGGGTCTATTAGCTAAAGGGCTACAAAACTTTGGGAGCAAACTCATTTCCTGTTCGGACCCTTATCATTTAATTGAGAGCATTCTTAGGAAAGTAGGTTTCACAGGATTTTATGTATTCTTTCTTAGGCCTGATCACCTGGGTAACCCGCCCTTTCCAGCACAGGACTGCACCACCCTCTGTCATTGTTTCAGGCTTAAGTCAGGCAGGGGAGTAAGGCAGCCAAGAGATTAGGAGACTTCTTGCAGACAGAATGAGGACTCAGGCTATGTAAGGGTCCATCACCCCCTTTTGCTGTAGCCCCAAGTCCCTCCCTTGGGGCTCCCTGTGATTGTTTAGGTCATTCCTCCCTTGAGGAATCTTACCTGTCATTGGCTAACCAATCAAGCATTGGGGGCAAGGCAGGGTGAAGTAAAAGGAGCAGAGACAGTGCACCTGCCAGGGAGATAAGCTTTGTCTTCTTAGTGGCTTATGGTCCATAGGTCACTCACTCAGCCTTAGCCATGGGGGAGTTACAGTTCCTGAAACCAGGCAGGGAAGTTCCCAATATTAAAGAGGGAGTTGGAGCTCAGGACAGTGGTCAAAGCTACACATAAAAATGAGATGCCCAAGCTGACATATCAGTTTTAGAAGAAGAGAAATATCAACATGATCCCATTACTCAAAGATAAATGCTCTTAACATTTTGGATTAATTCCTTCCAAATCATGTTTTCATATGACTAAGAGATATTATGTATGCAATTTTGCATTTATTTTCTCTTATCTAGCATTGTAATATAAATGTTTTCAGTATCTTTGGAATATGCCCGTATATGACATAATATTCAAACATGTTCACACACCATAATTTATTCCTTTTTCTCTTTTGAATATTTTTTCATTGTTGTTCAAGTACAGTTATCTCCGTTTCCCCCCCACCATTCCCACTCACCCCATCCATCCCCACTTTCCACCCTTGATCCTACCCCCCTTTGGTTTTGTCCATGTGTCCATTATAGATGTTCCTGAAAACGCTTCCCCCTTTTATCCTCATTATCCTCTCCACCTCCCCTCTGGTTAATATTCAGAAAATTTACCTCTATATATATTGGTTTTAGATTCTTTTCTCTAAATTTTCAGCACCCGGTCTCAAGGCTTTTTTACATCTGAAAATGCCCTCCTCTGAGGCCTAGATTATTGCTTAGGCTCATTTTCTCTGTCTTCTTCTTTGGAAATATGTATGATTTGTAGGTTTCATCTCTGACATTTATCCTTCCAGGTCATTCTCTTGTTTTCCTTTTTTAAAGTTTTTTAAAATTAACATTTCCCTTTAACTTACCTTCTTTTTCTTCAAGTCTTTCTAAAAGTCTGTGAGTAATAACTATCAGACAAAAAATGGGCTGTATACCAAACCTGACAAGCTCAGGGGGGGCCTGCATGGCAGCCTTACAAACTCAGAGACCAAAGTAACTACATAGGATGGCCTGGAATTAAAACTTTCTAACTGAAAGCAAGTCATGGTGAATAGTCATATGCTAAGCCTGTAGCTTTCTTGACAAAGGCCAGTCTTTACCTTAAATGAGTCTGTCTATTGTCTTTTTGCATCTAAGATAACACACCTTTGAAATGTCAGAGTAATCTTCATTTCTAAACCTCTCAAGCCACAACTGCAGGCATGAGAGCATAAGACCATTGTTAACTTGTTCCTTGCATACCATCTCTATAGTTAGTTACTAACGATCCTGTTCCCACCAAAGTAAAAGAATTTAGGAAGTTGGTCCAGAAAAAGTGCAGCCATTGTTAATATATTGAGAACAGTCTGTGCAACATCAATGTAACCTGGCAGCCACTGAGAGTGGTCTGGTAAGCACATGCATGAACAATGATGACTTCTCTGTACTAGTCAGTGGGGGCAGTAGATGCCATTAAGTGAGCATGTGTGGCTGTCACATTCAAAATGACTGAGCAAGTAGAATAACGAATCTGCCTCAAATTTTGCATTAAGCTTAAACATTCCTCCGCAGAAACTATTCAGATGATTCAGAAGGCCACAACTATGGACAACTGGTAATCGGCAGCTTTATCATGACAATGAATCTGCTTAAGCATCACATCTCATACAGAGTTTTTTAATGGGACATCAAATCACCCAGGCGACTCAGCCCCACTACAGCCCAGATTTGGCACCCTGCAACTTCTGGCTTTTCTCAAAACTAAAATCACCTTTGAAAGCAAAGAGATTTCAAACTGTTGATGAGATTCAGGAAAATACAATGGGGCAACTGATGGTGATTGGGAGAACTGTGTGAGGTCCCAAGGTACCTACTTTGAAGGGAACTGAGGTGTCACTGTCCTATCTACAATGTTTCTTGTATCTTGTGTCTTCTTTAATAAATGTCTCTATTTTTCATATTGTATGGCTGGATACTTTATGGACAGACCTCATATGTTTTTCTCTATTTTGCCTTTTTATCCAGTCCTAGAGATTTCCCCACTTTGTTTTCCCCTGCCCCCTTAATATAATATCAATGGATGTCATGTACCCTCCTGAAATCTCCTTCTTTGATTCTAATGTATAAAATAAACTGCAAAACTGCCCTTCTCTGAAGCATTTTGTGAGTGTGTTATTTTGATTCCTGACAATTGTCATTAGTTTGGCTCAAATAAACTCATAAAAATGCTCTATAGTTTTAGATATTCTTTAGGTCAACATTGGTAATACAAGGAAAATATTTTCTAAGATATTGTTTATCTTATGAAGTAGAAATAGGTAGTAATATTGATTCTACAATTGCATTTTTAGAATCCTTAATATAAATATACCTCATCTCATCCTACTTTTTCTTCTAAGCCAGCCACTAAGCCTGCTAGCTTTGTATGAGATCCAGCCATCTTTTCATTTTAACTCTTCATATATTTTTGTATTCATCTTTTAACCAAGGAGAAATATCTGAAAAAAAAATTTGTTTCTTGTGATAAATCGTTTCCAGACATTTGTGTTTCTCCTTCTCTCTATTTTTAGGTAATGCTCCCTTTCTTAGGAGCCAAACAAAGTGTTCCTTTTTGTTTCTTTCTTTTTTCTTAGGTTAGTAATTTATCTCTTTAAGTGGGTGGAAAGTCCCTATATAAATCTAACTTTGTCAGCAAACATAACCTGTGAATTCTCTATAGTGCCACTGACTGTTCTCTTAGGCAGAGAGCTATTGGTCTCTAAGGTGTGTGCACAGCCTCTCTCTCAATTCTGCTGATTTGCGGACTGTGGAGGGCTGAATGAAATCTGCCCCTTACTGAAGTCTGCCCATTAGAAGAGTTCATATGTTAAATAAGCTGAGATTGTCTGTATTTCTTCTTCTAAAAAAAATCACTGAACATGTAAGCTATGTTAATGCTATAAATATACATATAAATACATATCCAAAAATAGAAAATATGCACTTATTATTAAAAGCTATAAATAAAGGCCATATTTTCTGGTCCTTGTTTGATGTGTATAGTCATTAATAATAAATTGTTAAACAAATGCCTCACCCTCCCTATAATGATGTCTTAAGAGATACTTTATGTGAAACTGCAAATTCTTAAGTACTATTCTAATGTAAGGTACAATTAGTACTATAGCCATTATTAAATATAACACATTTTTAAGATGAGTAGAGAAAAACTTTATGCAAATTAGTGCTGGAATTTGAATACAATTAGGAGGTAGAAGACATTCTGCTTCTAACAGAGTAACAACCCACAAATGGATCAACTTGAGAACTGAAGTGCTATATCCTGGTTATTCAAGACATATAATGGGAGACTTCTGTCCAAGATGGAGGTGTAGGTAGATCACTTTGCCTCCTTGCACAACCAAAAGAAGCACAACAACAAGCTTAAAAACATAAAATAACCAGTCCTGCCAGAAAATCAAACTTCATGGAAGTTCGATAACCAAGGAGTTAAAAAAGCTATCACTTAGAATGGAAGGGCAGATAAAATTCTTCCCAGATAAGGTAAAGTTAAAGGAGTTCATTATCACCAAGCCTTTATTATATGAATGTTAAAGGGACTTACCTAAGAAAAAAAAGATCAAAAATACGAACAGTAAAATGACGATAAACTCACAACTATCAACAACTGAAAAAACAAAAACAAAAAAGAATAAATAAACAACTAGAACAGAAACAGATTCACAGAAATAGAGATCACATGGAAGGTTATCAGCAGGAAGGGGCTTGGGGAAGAATGGGGGAAAAGGTACAAGGAACAAGAAGCATAATTGGTAGGTACAAAATAGAGGGAGGTTAAGAATAGTATGGAAAATAGAAAAGCCAAAGAACTTATATATACAACCCATGAACAGGAACTAAGATGGGGGAATTATCGGGGGAGGAGGTACAGAGTGGAGGGGAGTATAGGAGAGAAAAAAATGGGACAACTGTAATAGCATAATCAATAAAATATATTTTAAAAAGACATATAATGGATTAATTTATCCTATTTACCTTTGACTAAGAGTTTTCTATGAGTTCCTTAGCAAAGCACAATTTAAAATTTATATCAAACTGAACTTTATATGTAAGTTATAAATTGTGGTATACATGTAATTAGTAATATACTGACACATGTATAATGTGATCTATAACAAACCAGATTAATGCAGATTCACTCATTCCTAGGTAAGCATTTTTCTGCCTCGGTTTGATGTTTTCATTTGTGGCTCAGTTGGAATGTTATTCTATACACCAGAAAGGTTATGGGTCCATTTCTGGTCAGAGCACATATGTAGGTTGGGGGTTCGATGCCCGGTTGGGGAGCATATGGGAGGCAACCAGTCAATGTTTCTCTCTCATATCGATGTTTCTCATTCTCTCTCCTTCTCTTTCTAAAATCAATAAATACAGCCTCAAGTGAGAATTTTTTTTAAAAAAAAGCTACATTACTTCCTAAGGAGCATTTACAGCATAACCATGCTGCTCACGGAAAGAAACAATGAAAGAACAATCAGGCATTCATCTTGATTGTGGGGGGGGGGGTTGGGGTTACATAGCCCTGCCATATCAAAGGCACTTTTTTTCCCCTTGAAATCTTAAATTTTTGTCTTGTAAACCCTAAATCATAAATTTCCAAACAGCTATAACCAAATAATCTAAAATTACAACAAATCTAAAATAACAACAAAATCTAAAATCACTCGTCCAGAAATGGAGACTAGAAGATAAAATGATGCTCTGGGAAAGAAATCACTTTTATCCAAGAGCTCTGACAACTGAGAAACAAAATCCAATCAATAAAATACGAGTACAGAAGAGTAGGAATGGTGCATACTGCTTCTTTATGCACCTAGCATACAGTTTTTGTTTCTCTGTGCAAATTAAGGAGAGGTGATCCAGTCTACTGTTAGTAATAAATATATTATTTAAGGACTCCTAAAGATCTATTACCCCAAATGCCTCTGCCTCTGTACCAACGTGTTTTGTTCTCCATGTCAATGTTTCTGTTTAAATGCAACTATGTTAGAAAAAATTAAGAAAAAATTTTAACTTCTTTCTTTCTTCCCTGCCAGCTTTTCTCTAGAAGAGGGTAAAATTCAAAAATTATCTTCCTTTAACTCTTTACTTTATTAAGTTTGCTAGTAAAAACCTAAAAAAAATGAAGACCTACAGAGAAAACTTTTACATGTAAAAACATCTTTTATCAAATTAATACATGATATGATAAGAAAAAATATCAACAGTACAGAAAAGCTTGTAATAAGAAGACCAACTAAATTTTGATGAATTTCTTTGGAGAACAGAAAAAAAATGCCTAGAGTATCCAGAGGACATCCTGAATGCCCTATTGCAGCAATATTCAACCAGTGTGCCACAAGAATTTTTAAAGCATGCAATACCTGACTATTTAGTCAGGGGCACTGGTCTCTTTTCCCTCAGAATGTCAAATGAAGACATGGCAACAGTCAACACAACAATAGCTGTCAGGTGTGAATGAATCAAAATTATACCTAGTTTTTGTCAGATTGGGAAAATATATAATACACTTTTTGGAGTGCTATAGAATTTTAGTGATTAGTTTATGTGTGCTATGAGATGAAAAAGATTGAAAATAGCTGCCCAATAGCGAGGAAAAGAGATATCAAAATATATTAGAGAGGGTGGGTTGAGATCAAATTCTACCAGTTAGCTATTTTGCCTGAACCTAGCTCTATGAGAGAGAGAAGCAAAGAAAATTTATTTGTTGTTATTTGGTTCAGTTTTTCCTAATTATACCTGCAAAGTGTTGTTTCAACTTTTCTCTTACTCTCAGGTATATAAGTTCTAATCTACAGCAAATGATCTAAAGGCAGCCAGGTTGGCAAGGAATGGGCACAGAAAAATGCCCATGGTTATCCAGTGGAAGCAGGTGGTGCTTCAATCCTTACACCAGGGCAGTGACAGCAGAGTCCAGGGGGCAGCTGAGCCTCCCTACCCAACACCTGGCATCAGTGAGGTGGAGTGGGTAACACAAAAATGGGACTAACTTGCACTTTATCCCCACCATTTCTAGAGTTACCCAGGCCCAGTGGAAAGCTGACCCTCCACTGCCAATCTGTATTACATGATGGAAAGAAGAGAGTGTGTTCAGTACTCTGCTTCCTTTCAGATGGAAGGAATATGGAATTTTTCAAGTGCTGAAAGAAAAGAACAATCAACCCTAAATTCTACACTTAACAAAAATATCCTTCAGGAATGAAGAGGGAAATTAAGATGGAGGATAACTAAGAGAATCTGTTGCCAACAGAATTGCCTTAAAGAGTGGCTAGAGGAATTTCTCTAAACAAAAAGCAAATAAGAGAAGGAGACTGGGATTTAAGAAAGGAAGAAAAAACAATGGAATGGACAAAATAGGGATAAAGATTAATAAATCATCCTCCTGAGTTCTAAAAATTATGAGCTTAATGGTTGAAGCAAAAATTACATTATTTGATGTGGTGTTCAATACAGGTAGAGGAACAATTTAAGAAATATTTCTAAATTAAGGAGGATAAAAGAGCCTAAATAAAAGCAAGATGTTTATACTTCTCTTAAAGTGGTAAAATATGTATACCAGTCAATTGTGACATGTTATATGTATATTTTAATAACTAGAGCAACCTCTTAAAAAAACTATAAGAGATATATCCAAAAGCACTGTAGATCAAAATGTGATTCAAAAAATGTTCAAGTGATTAGTAAGAAGAATGTTTAGAGACAAGAAACAGAATAAACAGAAAACAAATAATAAAATAACATACTCAAGTCCTAACATAGCAATAATTATTCTAATGTAACTAGTCTAATACCCCAATCAAAACAAAGATTTGCAGAGTAGATTAATAAAACATGGACCAATTATATGATGTCTGTAAGGAACTCCTTCAAATCTACCAGCATAGATTATTTGGAAGTAAGAGATGGGAAAAGATACATTATGCAAATATTAATAATGAAGCAGCAAAAATAACTGTATTAATATTAGCTAAAGTGGACTTCAGTGTGAAAGAAATTAATAAGGCAAATGTGTGATGTAGAAGTCAAAGTACCAAATTAAATGGCCAAATTATAGTAGTCCGTAAAGGGAAACAGAAGAAGAAAAAGCATAAACAAATGAAACTTTAAAAAATATATACACCTCTCAGAATTAAAGAAAGATGAAGACCCTCAAATTGGAAAGACTTCATAGAGTGACAAGATAATGTTGGATTGGACAGGATATGAAAGGGTTAATGCCCAAGGAAGACACCAAAGAAAACTGCAAGCTAAGCAACCGCCAAAATCTTCCCGGCAACAAGTGCCTAAGTGGTCAGCCATTCTCAGTCTGCCATGGAAACTACAGCCCCCAATCTGCATAAAACACGACAAGCCTACCCCACCCAGATGTATAAAAAATCCCCCCACTCTACCCCACGCGCTACGTCTCTGGCCCCCTTACTCGGGACCAGAGAACCTCGCCTGAAAGGGTAACCCCAAGAAATCCTGTTTTACCCCCTTTGTGGATGATTCGATTTTCTTCCTCGGCGGAAAAACCTTACAGATAAATGTATAACTTTATTTTTTTTATTTTTAAGTGTTTTTATTTAATAGTTTATTTTTTATTGTACTTTTTACTTTTTATTGTACTTTTCCATTTATCCTTTTTCACCTCCACCCACTCCCATACCCCCTGCAATCACAACACTATCATTGTCTGTGTCCATGAGTACTTTTTCTTTTTTGCTCAGTCCTTCTACCCCCTAATCCTTCCCCATCCCAGAGCTGTCAGCCTACCCTATGAGTCTGTCTCTATTGGGTTTGTTAGTTCAGTTTGTTCATTAGAATCCACATATGAGTGAAAATATATAGTATTTGTCTTTCTGTGTGACTGGCTTATTTCACCTAGCCTAATGTTCTCCAGAACCATCCATGATGTTGCAAAGGGTGAAATTTTCTTTTTTCTTTTTTAATAACCAAGTAGAATTCCATTGTATAAATGTCCATAGTTGTTTTATCTATTTATGTACCGATGGACACTTGGGCAGCTTCCATATCATGTTGATTGTAAATAATGATACAATCAACATTGGGGAGCTTATACTCTTTCAAACTTGTGTTTCAGGTTTCCTTGGATGAATTCCAAGAAGCTGAACTACTGGGTCATAAGGCAGTTCTGTTGTTAATTTTTTAAGGTATCTCCATACTGCTTTCACAGAGGTTGCATCAACCTGCATTCCCATCAAAAGTGCAAAAGAGTTCCCCTTTTTCCACATCCTTGCCAGCACTTGCTGTTTGTTGATTTATTTATGATAACCATTCTGATGGGTGTGAGATGTTATCTCATTGTGGTTTTTTTTTTAATTTGTGTTTTTCTGATGATTAGCGACATTGAACATATTTTCATATGTTTATTGGCCCTCTGTATGTTCTCTTTGGAGAAGTGTCTATTCAGGTCCTTTGCTCATTTTTAAATTGGATTGTTTGAATTTTTTGGTGTTGAATTTTATAAGTTCTTTATAAATTTTGGATGTTAACTCCTTTCCAGTTGTATTGGTGAATATGTTTTCCCATTTTATCAATTGTCTTTTTCTTTTGTCGATGGTTTCCTTTGCTGTGCAAAACATCTTAGTTTGATGTAGTCTCACTTGTTCATTTTTTCCTTTGATTCCCTTGCCTGAGGAGGTATATCAGAAAAAAATATTGCTATGAGATATGTCCAAGATCTTACTGCTTATGTTTTCTTCTAGAATTTTTGTGGTTTCAAGTCTAACATTTATGTTTTTGATCCATTTTAAATTTATTCCTTTGTGTGGTGTAAAAAGGTAATCTAGTTTCATTTTTCTGCATATATCTGTCCAATTTTCCCAACACCATTTATTGAATAAATTATATTTAGCCCATGATACATGCCTGCTTCTTCTTCAAATATTAATTGACTATAAAGGTGTGAGTTTATTTCTGAGCCCTCTATTCTGTTCCATTGAATTATGTGTTTGTTTTTATGCCAGTACCATGCTGTTTTGATCACTATGGCCTTACAGTGTAGTCTGATATTAGATAGAATGATTCCTCCAGCTTTGTTCTTCTCAGGATCACTGTTGCTATTCAAGGTCTTTTGTGGTTCCCTACAAATTTTTGAAATATTCATTCTAGTTCTGTAAAATATGTCATTGTTATCCTGGTAGGTATTACATTAAATCTATAGATTGCTTTAGGTAGTATAGGCATTTTAATTATGTTACTTCTTCCTATCCATGAACATAGTGTATGCTCCCACTTACTTATATCTTC
The DNA here is from genome assembly GCA_004024845.1 of Tonatia bakeri. Taxonomy (NCBI): domain Eukaryota; kingdom Metazoa; phylum Chordata; class Mammalia; order Chiroptera; family Phyllostomidae; genus Tonatia; species Tonatia bakeri. Next base: position 66,228 of record PVIA01006784.1, read on the forward strand.
TTCAATTTCTTCCTTCTGTGTGTTATAATTTTTGTGTGTGCAGGTCTTTACATCCCTGGTTAAATGTATTCCTAGATATTTTATATTAAATTTGGTTATTTTCTCTTGCTAATCTATTTCATGTCCATGATTATTAGACCACCAGAAGAACCTTGAGGTAGAAGAAAATTTGTCCCTCCCCCACAAAAAGATGTTCAAAAATGAGCTCTGGGAGTCTAAACTACTTCTACACTAAACAACAAACAAAAAAAAGAAAAAAAGTTTTATATTCCACAACCAAAATGTTTACCACATCTCGATAAGCCACAAAACTTGCTATTTTTAATTTCTTATTTATATACATATTTCCCCATAACTGGTCACTCAGTGTATAAATGCAGGACAAGTTAAGAAGTATAAAATATATAACTCAGATTTCCAATCTAGTTTTCAAATCCCAGGGATGCTGCCAAGCTTTGAAAGCTTGAATATACATGTGACCTAAGCCTTTGAAACTTCTGATATTTGCCATCTCTGACAGAAATGTCTGCCTCAGGAATGTTCCTTTATTACACAGAGAATGAAAACCATCCATTACAGTAAGTGGCCTGATGTCTTCATCAGGGACTTTCAAATACATGAAGGAAATCGTGCCAGGGAACTTCAGTTATGGTGTATCCAGGGCCCATGTACAAAAAGAGCCAGAAACGCAGAAGGCTTGGTCAGGCTTTCCTCATCTAAGAAAATAATGGAAGTTTCCCCCTCACCCCAGTGTAGCAAGTGCCTGGAGGAGAGAACAAAGGTTGCTGTTTTTCCTTAATGACAGCACTGGGTTCAGAAATTGAGCACAGCAGGTAGAAAGAGCGTGTATAGATTTCAAAAGATAATCTAAATGTTACACAGGCACTTCCCTTAAGAATGCACAGTACCAAATGTGGTAGCAGTTTTCTTTATTTTTCAACCAAAAACAAGACATTCTGAGAAAAAAACCCTATGCTTGACTGTCTCTGCCTCGATTTACTGTCAGGAGCAAGAGATCTGGCTGTAATGGAAGATGGGGGCAGGGAAGGGCTAACCTGTCTGTTCTGGTGACATCTCACCTTGATTAATTCCCAGCCTCAGGGGATGCCTCTTCCAGCTTCTCTCTTTGTTTCTATAATTGTCATTATTGTTTTCTAAATGCATCCCTATGTGCTCTTTACTGCAATACGCTGTTTCAGGATCTTAATGGATTCCTCTACTCTGGGACGTTTCACAAATAAATCATGGAGATTGAGCAGTTCTGTCTCCCAAGCTTGATGCTATTTGATGCATTCATACAAGGTCCTAAGAAAAAATATTTTTAAAGTATTTATAAAATGTCCAAAGTATAACATAGGCAAGTAGGTATTTTTAAAGGATGTTTGTGACAAGGCAATTTGATCTGCATTAATGAAAGATTAAACAGGAAAGAGAGAATGGAATTTGTAAAACTAGGTACAGAGTAATTCAAGGAGGACATGAAAATGCCAAACACTGCTGAATATAAGAAGCCAAAGGCTGGCCTTGAGCAGTACATCAAAAGACTGTGTGGATGCTTGAAAAAAGTAAAGATGTATATTCAATGCTATGGCATAATTACAAATGTAAATGTGTGGCTCCAAGAAGCACAATTCCAGATGTTAGATGTGTTAATAAACAAAAATTCAGCAGAGTGAATTTAAAGATTGAATTGGCTTTACTGCAGGATTATGAACAGGGCAGCACCCCGTCGAGTGAACAAAGGGGTGCTCCGAGAAGCTGTACAAAATGGAAGGTTTTCATAGGCAGAAACTGGGCCGAACAAGAAAGTTAGAGAAGAAAGGAAAGCGTTGTTTCAGGCAGGGAAAAGGCAGTAAGGGGCCTTATCAGGCCACTTACCTCACTAGTGCTGATCAGGAAATTACAAATCAATTTAAGGTCACACTCCTGGGTGGGACTAAAACTGGGATTAAGTCTTGGTTTGCTATCCTGTATTAAGTGACTTCACTTTGGGCCTGAGATTTTTTTTTTCTTAACAGGTAATTAAGAGAAGATTTTTTCATTGATTTATTTGTGTCTAGATCCACAGATAGATGATGAGTTTTGTAGGAGAAAAGCATGTCAAGGGCTTTGCCAAAATGCATGGTAGATAGGTGTTGTGAATGATGAAGGAATGAAAACCTTCATGGTTGGGATAATGGAGCAATCAGTCTGTTGAAGATATACATAAACAAAGGATAATTTTGCCACAGTCAGATGAAATTAAATCATGAAAATTTTCATAGATAACAGTAGGGTGAATAACAATGAAAACATGAGGACAGAAAAACAAGTGGGTGAAGCAGATACCAAGATCACCGTGGCGTAAAAATTAAAATGACTGGAGACGGGTATCACACCTAACAACTGCATTTGTGTGACAGTTGGCCTCGTGTTCTTATGGCCAGCTTGACTCTTCTCCCCCACCCCCAAGAAGAGTAGGAGGGAGGTCTGCTAGTTGGAGAGATTCTTACAATTCCTGACAGAATTGTGACCTCTCTGTGAAGAGAATTACTTATTCTTCTCTGCATTGTAGTGAGAAACTCTAGTCATATTGAGTTTGTAACTTGAAGTTCATGTTCTTGGAATTGCAGGGATCATTTTTCTGGGCTGGTTGATTCTGGCTGTGTGGGCATCTACATCTGTAAACTGGATTGAGGGGACAGGGTATGTCAGGGAAGATGTTTGAAATGGCACACATGGCAAAGCAATAGGGAAGGGATATTGAAACCAATGGTCCTTATAACTTTGATTAAATTTAGCTTTAAATCCTAGCTCTAGAAGTCATCTCTCTGTATATACCCATCTAGATACCTAGCCGGAGACCTAGCCTTTCACCAGATTAATCAGCAATCCTTGAGGCAGCAAAAGACAGTAGCTGGGCCCTGAGTAATGGTCACAAGGTCCATACATTTGGCAGGCTAAAGATAACATCATGACCTAAATCATATTTCAGCTCCTGAAGCCTAAGGTGGAACAACCCTCTGGCTACTTTCCCGTGAAGCCAAACAGACGGACGGATACTGGAACAGACTTCAGAACTGTCCTCAAGACCTGAAGAAATGATTCATTACCGTTACCTCTCCTCCGACCAATCAACTCCTAACAGGACGCTGAACCCCTAATGCGCCATGTCTTGTGAATTTACCCTATATAAGCTGTAACCAACACACCATCAGGGAGTTCAGGCTTTTGAGCATTAGCTTCTCATTCTCCTGGGTTCTCCATTCATAATAAAATATTTCTCCACTGCAATTCTTGGTGTTTTGTGTTCAGCTTTGCTATGGCCAGGTGAATGAATTCTTTCTGTTCTATAATACTATCTGATCTCCAGTATAATTCTTTAGCATAATTTGGCTTCCTTTATGTTACCCTATTTTCTTCTTGTCTGTGAGCTTTCTCAGACGATGTGGGCAGATGGTATATTGGGTGACAGGCTAAAATGAATGGGAAAAAAGTGGGCAGTACTTCAGGAAAGGGTGAAAAAGATAAGAGCCTAAAGTGGCCCAGAATCCCGGTCTCCTAGATACCATACCAGCAGCATCTGTTTATTTAAAATCAATTTCCTTCTTATTTCTTCCACAATAAGACTTTGTTGACTGCTTTCACTTTAGTGCTTAAGTGAAAAAAGTAGCATGTGGGTTATCTAGTGCCTTACTTTAATGAAAAAATATAGCCTTTAATATTTCCTCTGTGTTAACTGACTGGTTTAGCTCTTGATGTGATGAAAACAGATTATTTGAAGAACCATTTCACTAAAAGCAGATACCACTGGAGTAAGTAAGTGTCCATTGTAATGATGCGGCAGCTCAGTTTGCCTCCAGCAGAGGTTAGAACACTCCAAAGAAAAAGAAAAATGGTAGGGAGAGTAGCGAGACAATTGCAGCTCCTGCCCAGTGGTTGAAATTTCTCACAACACTATCACGGGAAAATAGTTTGCCAAGGTTATGACTGTAATATCAAGATTTAGTTTACGACTGAAAAATTACAATAATTTCTCTTTTTTTCTTTCATGACTCCAACCCAGGAAACCAGGATGTAAACACTGTCATCTTCAAAGCAGATGTAGCTTTTCGAAGGAGAGAAAAGCTCTAGAGATGAGTAAAGGACAAAGGCAGGCACCATGCAAGGATAACGCTGCCAGTTCAGCAGAAGGAATACTCTCTTATTATACTCACTGAAGATGTCTCAAAGCCGGCCTTCAGTATCCTGTTTGAACATGGTGCAATTACTGTGATTATGATCCTGAAAATGGCTTAAGGTACTATCTTCCCAATGCCACCCATCAATAGTATGATGGCAGAGAATAGAAATCTCTCCAGTAACTGGTCTTGTTCAGAACTGAATTTTCTTTCTCTTTTCTTTTCTTTTTTAAAGTATATTTTATTAATTATGCTATTACAGTTGTCCCATTTTTCCCCTTTGTCCCCCTCTGCCAGGTACCCCCATTCCCTCCAACAATAGCAATCCTCCCTTAGTTCATGTCAGTGGGTCATACATATAAGTTCTTTGGCTTCTCCATTTCCTATACTATCCTTAACCTCTCCCTGTCTATTCTCTACCTGCTATTTATGCTTCTTATTCCTTGTACCTCCCCCCTCCCATCTTCTCCCCTCTCCTTCCCCCTCCCCACTGATAACCTTCCATGTGATCTCTGTTTCTGGGATTCTGTTTCTGTTCTTTTCTAGTTGTTTGCTTAGGTTTTGCTTTTGGGGTTTTTTTTTTTACGTTCAGTTGTTGGTAGTTGTGAGTTTGTTGTCATTTTACTGTTCATAGTTTTGATCTTCTCTTTCTTAGATAAGTCCCTTTAACATTTCATATAATAAGGGCTTGGTGATGATGAACTCTTTTAGCTTTACCTTATTTGGGAAACACTTTATCTGCCCTTCCATTCTAAATGATAGCTTTGCTGGATAGAGTAATCTTGGATGTAGGTCCTTGCCTTTCATGACTTCAAATAGTTCTTTTCAGTCCCTCCTTTCCAGTAAGGTTTCTTTCGAGAAATCAGCTGATAGTCTTAGGGGAACTCTTTTGTAGGTAACTCTCTTCTTTTCTCTTGCTGCTTTTAAGATTCTCTCTTTTTCTTTAATCTTTGGCATTTTAATTATCATGTGTCTTGGTGTGATCCTTTTTGGGTGCAACTTGTTTGGGATTTTCTAAGTTTCCTGGACTTGAATGTTTATTTCCTTCTCCAAATTAAGGAAGTTATCTTTCATTATTTTTGCAAATAAGTTTTTGATTTCTTGTTCTTCCTCTTCTCCTCCTGGCACTCCTATAATTTGGATGTTGGAATGTTTAAAGTTGTCCCAGAAGTTCTAAGCCTTTCCTCATTTTTTTGAATTCTAGTTTCTTCTTTCTATTCCAGATGAATGTTTATTTCTTCTTTTTGTTCCAAATAATTGATTTGAATCCTGGCTTTCTTCTTTTCACTATTGGTTACCTGTATATTTTTCTTTATTTCATTTTGTATAGCCTTTACATCTTCCTTTGTTTGGTGGCAGTACTCAAGCATTTCTCTGAGCATCCTGATCACCAGTGCTTTGAACTCTGCATCTGATAGGTTGGCTATCTCTGTATCATTTAGTTCTTTTTCTGGAGTTTTGGTCTGTTCTTTCATGTGGGTCATTTTTCTTTGTCATCTCTATTTGGCAGCCTTTGTATGTTTCTGTGTATTAGGTAGAGCTGCTTTGACTCCCCATGTTGGCACACCTGTTACATCATAAGGAGCAGAGCCTTAGGTGTTTGCCAGGATGGGGCAACCCACTTTGCTGATTTGTGGTACTGTATATGGAGAAAGGCTCAGAGAAGAAACAATACTGCTTGCTGGGCTCTCACCCCATTTTTAGTCACTCCCCCCATTCCCTGTAAGCGCCAGGTACCCTAGTAGCTGCTACCCTGGTGCTGAATCCCAGATAGGTGTGTTTATGTACATTCTAGGACCTGTGAATCCTTTAAATGAACTCTCCTAAGAGACTGGCAGTTTCTTCTGTGCCCACAACCCTCACTGGTTTTTACAGCCAGAGGTTATGAGGCTCTATTTCCTGGCACTGGAACCCTGGGCTATGCAGCCCATGTTCTGGCCTGGGGGTTGAATTGTTTGCTCCCCAGTTGTCCCTCACAGTTTTTATCCACTGCATGTGAGTGTGGAACTGCCTATTCCACTGGCCAGAGCTCCCATCTTGCCACACATACACTGCACCCCAGCTGCCTTTTTTCACCCTTCCTACCGGTCTGAATGAATGTTTCTTCTAAAACTCCTTGGTTGTCAGACTTCCATACAGTTCAATTTTCTGGCAGTTCTGGTTGGTTTTTGTTTTTAGATTGGTTGTTGTCCTTCTTATTGTTGTGGGAGGAGGTGAAGCGTGTCTACCTATGCCTCCATCTTGGCCAGAAGCTCTGAATTGTTTTTCTATAATTAGTTTCCCAAGTGTATTAGTTTCCCAGGGGTGCTGTAACAAAGTAGCACAAACTGGGTGGCTCAAACAACAGAAATTTATTGCTTCACAGTTCTTGCAACCAGAAGTCCAAGATCAAGGGGTCAGCAGGGTGGATTCCTTTTAGGACTGTGAGGGAGAATCTGTTCCATGTTTCTCTTCTAACTTCTGGTGACTATATTACTTTAGGGCCCATCCTATTCACCTCATTTTAACTTGGTTGACACTGTAAAGACCCTACTTCCAAGTAAAGTCACATTCTGATGTATTGGGGGTTAGAACTCTAATGTAACACTTTTTTAGAGGACACAATTCAACTCATGGTACCATCTAAGTTACTTGGCAATAATTAAGCTGTTTTTTTTTTCATCTATCCTTAAGTGAGAATAACCACCTGATTCTAAAAATGAGTGTACCCATAAGACATCTAGTGTAAAGCTGGTCTCTCCAATTACTGGTTCAAAATTCTTCCAGAATGGAGCTGTGTCTTTTCTGGATCTAAGAAATGAAAGTGACAATTACAGTGGAATTTAATTCCATGCCTGCTTTGGAGGTTGTTACTAGGACTCTGAGTTTCCTTCCAGTGTCTTGCCTTTGCTGACAATCAGAGTGGTGTTACAGTCCACCTTATAAGAGAGTGATGGCTCCCCAAAGTGTGTAGTATCAGCCACAGAAGACCTACTTCTTCCACCAATGATGCCATCTCTATAGTATGGTTGCTCACTGCCCTTTCTCTTGTGATTGGTGAGGATCTTGATGTAAAGGGCATTTGCCCCAGTGGTATCAGTTCTAAAAGGTCTTAAAAGGCAATTCCTTTTTTTCAGCTGGCCATCCCCTACAGTATGAATATTGGGATTGAGACTACAAGTAGCAGAGGTATCATTTAAACTCTTTCCTCACCTGGTATTACAAATATAATAGGATTTGCATCAGGAGGCTCTGGAAGTCACATCCATTACAAGTAGCCTGATAAGCCACATCTGGGAGCTTGGACTTACAAGAAAGATGACATGACAAAGATTCAAAGATGATTGCATGATAAGACAATGAAAAAAAGGTGGTCTGACAACACAAAGTAACTAAGCATCCAATTAACTATTCTTTTATTACTACACATGACCCTCCTGCTGTCCTTTGGCCTCACTCAGAAACCAGAATGTTAGCAAATTTGAAAGAAGCATGAAGACCTTTTGTTTCCATATGTGCTCCTCACCTGGTAATACATTCTCATGTGTGTCACAAGACTGTTGATTGCAGTGTTTTCTCCATCTCTTTACCCACCGATGTTCAGCCACACCAACACTGAAAATACAATGTGGAGATTGCATCAAATGATGCAGGGGTTAGGAAAAAGGAAATCACAATGGAGACCTCGCTGCTGGAGGAATTATTTGTGGAGTTACAAATACTGATTTCATTGACCACTTGCCTTTGATAGTAATGTATAACCTGAGTTCGCCCAACCCGCTGGTGAAGAGGAAGCTCTGCAGGCAGGCAGAGGGTTGTGCACAGGGCTTTTGGAAACCTTAATAACAAAAGTCAAATGGTCTTTATAATGGTGGAAAAAGGAAATATTTCTTCAGGAAAATGGCATTTTTCCACTTCTATTATTCTTTTCATGAGTCAGATAGGTATATCATGTAGATTTTTTAAAAATAGAGAGAAAGGTAATGAAAAGTAATATTGCCAAAAGAAAAAAGCATATTTCAGCTTTGGCTTTTAAAACCTGTATTGCAATGTATACATTTTGTTTTCATTATTTCTGGCAAAATGAAGAGAATGCTTACTATTTGTGTTGAGATTAAAAGCAAATAAGAAGGGCTTAACTGAATTATCATTCAGCAAAAACTTGTTGCTTCTTTTGATTAACACAAAGAACTTTTCCTATAGTCTGTTAAAAAGTAACTGGAAATCGGCAAAATATAAGCCAAGTTCTCAGGTTGAACAGAAGAAGGTTGAAAGTTTTGTTGGTACACTGCTCATATGCTGTCTATTTTCACGGTACTTAGAGTAGATTCAGTAGGTAAAAGAAAAAAAACACTTTTGTCTCAGTGATAAATGGAGCTGAATAAGTCATGTGAAGAAATAAAAAAGAAAAGACTATGTGAGGATCCTGAGTGCAGGAGAGATGCTCTGGAACCAGAGCTTTTAAATACATTCATTCTGATACTTCCCTAAGGCTGCTGAAAACTATCTATAGTCTGTTACCTCTCAACACAGAGGCCAAAAAATAGTTACTGAAATTTTCTGCTTTGGGAAAGAGTAGACTTGTTTTTTGTTCCTGTCACAGTAGAGAAGGGATGATACATGATGGAGGACTGATAACAGAAAATCTGTACATGGCAAGAGGGGTTCCTCCTGATGCTTATTAATGACAAGAGAAAGAGTACCCAAAGTGGACTTTGTCTCAAAAAAGTGCTGGAAAGCTGGTGTGGTGACTGGAAAGCAGAAACCCTGAGAACTAGGTAAAACTATCACCAGTTGCATGACCTTGGACAAGTCAAGCTGGTTCTGAGTGTCAGTCTCCTTCTCTGTAATATGAGCATAAATCACTGCTCTCCGAAGTATTAGTGAGATTGGGGTGATGAAGATTTGCAGGAACACACACAGAGAAAAAAAAACAGTATAAAATGGGAGCAGAGACCATTTTATTGTTAACTGGGCTAGTGCCTGTACCCTGTGGTAATCTGGGCTACAGCGTATTGCTTAAGCTCAATTAAGCTTAATAGGTCTTCTCCCTCTGCTAGAAGTACAAATTTTACTGCTGAGTAGTCCTTGGAGACCAAAAAACTCAGTGTTTACACACAAAGAAAAGAAAGCTGGAAAACCGGCCAGCCGAACTCCAAAATTCAGACACTGAGAAAGCTTGCCACATGAGGCTGTATGCAAAAGGTCAGAGACATGATTCCTCTAATGCAGGTGTCTCAAAACATGGCTACCCAGTTAGTGTGGCTCAGTTAGCATGGAATTTGGAGTTAAGGGAGGCAGGAAAAAGAGGGGGCAGGAGGTTTCCCTGCCACCACCATCCACCCGCCCTACTTATCTCAAAGGACTGAGGTGGTAACCAAATCAAAGCGTAAAATGAAATTTCACTGTAAAGTACTAGAAATACCATGTGTTATAATTTTTATCATTACAGAGAGGACATAACAGAGATTTTGCTATTGAACCACCACAATAAACCATGATAGCAGAAAGAGGCCTTGAAATGTTTTTCAGCCCCTCATTTTTGGGAATGCCAATCTAGTCTTGAGGCAGGAAAGTTAGAACAGGGCACAAAGGCATCAGCTCTACCCTTCCCCTTTTCTGTCCTAGCTACACCACTGCACATGTGACTTTTACTGGCCACCTCTTTTCCTGCTTCCCTCTCCTCAGTTTTCTGTAGTTGAGACGAACAAAAACCAGTCTCAACCAGATTCAGCAGCCATATTGACCCTAAAAGTGACCAACAGGGTCATTATAATACTATTATAATAAATCTGTATTGAGATTTTGGAACCACTCCACCCCCTACCCTCGAATCATCATGACAGTTCTGGGAGGACCCCCCAAAAAAATCACAATCTGGAGAGGAGGGACAAGGACGAGCCACTTTAACAGTCCTCCCACCAGTGTCAGCAGATGACCACCCTATCTTCCTCTTGGGTACATTTAACAAAAGCCTTCCTGCCACTCAGACCCCGTCTGGGCATTTAATTTTCTGAGGCCACAACCCTCACTTCTCGAGTGCAGACTTTCACTTTAATAAATTTACTGTACTTTGTTGAATTTTTCCATCTCACTCTCAAATTTTTGTGTGGTAACAAGGACCTGGACCCCATTACTCAGCTGAGACCTCCCGTGGGCTCCCCAGGTGCCCTCTAGTATCAGTCTTAGTGGTGAACCTCTAGAAAACCTTGGGTTTTCAATTCTATTGAACAAACTGGGAGTAGGGGGTGATTACTTGAAAGCCCAGTTCCACACAGTAACATTGATACTAATATTAACTTTTGACATGTAAAATTAGAGCGCTGGATCTAGCTGCCTCTGAGTCCTGCCTGCTTGCAGTTGATGGGGGTGGGGGCTGTTTTGATGTACTGACAGAGAAACAATGTACAACAAAATTAAGTTATTGGTTCCTCAGGTACTTTATTTACTCTGAGGAGCAATTCTAAGTTTTAATCAAATCTAACATTTGAACATTAAATTGCCTCTCTCATTCTCTTAGGTTTCTCTTTCCTCTGTTATCAAAAAGACATTAGGAACCAGAAACAATCTAAATGGTGAGCAGCATAGAAGTGGGCAAATATATTATGTTGTATCCATACAATGGGACATTATGGAACCAAACACGAGATCCCTGTGATATAATGAACTAAGTGGCAAAAACATCTTATAATGTAGTAAATAGGCTTTGATTGCATTTTAGTAAGACAAACAAAACCCATAATTGTATGAAAAAAGCTAAAAGTGTGTACATGTTAACAGTTATTTATGTCTGTATTTATTTTCTCATTTTCACTTTTCTCATATTCCATATTTTCTTTTTTTATTCTCACCCAAAGACATGTTTATTGATTTTTAGAAAGAGGGGAAGGGAGGGAAAGAAACATTGGTATAAGATAGAAATATCAATCAGGTTGCCTCTCATATGGGCCCTGACCAGGCACCAAACCTGCAACCCAGGCATGTGCCCTGACTGGGAATCCAACCTTTAGGGTCATGGGACGATGCTCCAACCAACTGAGCTACACTCGCCAGGGAATATTCCACATTTTCTATAAAGAATATATAGAATCAGTTTATCATTAAAATGAAAGAAATGTTATCTTACAAAAAATAAATCTTAAAAGGAGTTACACATTATTTTTAACTCATTGAAGCTTAACTTCACTTTTAAAGTGAATCTTGGAAAATGTAGTACCTCAAAACTATTATGTTTTTTAGATCTATTTATATTGGCCTGAAAATATATACTCAGTGCATACAAAGTAACCCTACACCCTGGGGCCTAATGTGTGGGTCCAAAGAGTGGCAACATAGGTGTGTGGTACCTTCTGGAGAAATATGGAAGCAGCCTGACCTAAAAGCCTTTAGCATGGTCCCAGGGAGAGCCAATGAGTTTCTCAGGTAAGATCCTCCTTGTGTTTCTTTGTCTCAATGCACCTGTCACATTGTAAGAACATTTCAGAAAAACAACTAAGTGATGAAGAGATACCCAAACTATCAAATGCACAGTTCAAAATACTGATAGTCAGGATGCTCACAGAAATAATTGAGTATGATCACAAAATAGAGGAAAAAGTGAAGGCTATGCAAAGTGAAATAAAGAAAAATATACCGGGAACCAGCAATGAAGGGAAGAAAACTGAGGCTCAAATCAATGATTTGGAACAGAAGGAAGAAATAAACATTCAACTGGAAACACAATGAAGAAACAAGAATTCAAAAATACGAACAAAGGCTCAGGAACCTCCAGGACAAATTTAAACATTCCAACATCCAAATCATGGGGGTGCCAGAAGGAGAAGAGGAAGAGCAAGAAATTGAAAACTTATTTGAAAAAATAATGAAGGAGAACTTCCTTAATCTGGCAAAATAAATAGACTTCCAGGAAGTCCAGGAAGCCCAGAGAATCCCAAAGAAGTTGGATCCAAGGAAGCACACATTAAGGCACATCATAATTATATTGCCCAAAATTAAATATAAGAAGAGAATCCTAAAAGCAGCAACAGAAAAGGAGACAGTCACCTACAAAGGAGTTCCTGTAAGTCTATAAGTTGATTTCTTACAGAAAAGAAGGGGTTGGAAACAACTATTTGAAGTCATGAAAGGGAAGGACCTACATCCAAGATTACTCTATCC
>PVIA01006784.1:78623-92377 GCA_004024845.1 Tonatia bakeri
AAAAAAAAAAAAAAGCAAAAACAAACTAAGCAAACAACTAGAAGAGAAACAGAATCGCAGAAATAGAGATCACATGGAGGGTTATCAATGGGGAGGGGGTGGAGAGGGAAGCGTACAGGGAATAAGAAGCATAAATGGTAGATACAAAATAGACAGGGGGAGGTTAAAAATAGTATAGGAAATGGAAAAGCCAAAGAACTTACATGTACAACCCATGGACACGAACTAAGGGGGTGGGGGATGCTGGTGGGAGAGGTTGCAGGGTGGAGGGCAATAAAGGCGAGAAAAAAATGGGACAACTATAATAGCATAATCAATAAAAATATACTTTAAAAAATTCTCCTTGTGCTCTGAAGAGGTTCAGGGCATACCGCCTCAAAATATGCCACCCAGCATAAGGGTTATTTTGAGCTGCAGGCAATTGGGGGAAAAAAAAAACCAAATAGAGAATGAGCTCTCTGTCCCCCTCACCCCATCTGCCTGAAATTGGAACACACATTCTCCTTGTGAAGGTGTCCCCCCCACCAGCCTCCTCCACTAGGAAGGGGATAACAACCTTATCACTGGAGAGGAGATGCCACTGAGAAAGAATCTACACAAATAAACCTCACTGACTAGCCCTTATCTTTCATTAGTTTTCCCATGTCCTTTCCACAATTTGCCAACCCTACAAGCTCAAAGTTGTTTTCTACTGTCTTGTCACTTCTCTAGAAATTAATTGTTCTTTGCTAAGATACCAAAGGAGCCCAAGTTCTAAACATCCCTTAGTTACTCATCACTGAATGGTCCAGTGTAAATGTACAAGGCACGTGTTAATAAACTTTTGTTTTTCTCTTGTTAATCTGTTTTTTGTCCATCTAATTTGCAGGGCCCCAAGAAATAAACCTAAGAGGGCAGAGGAAGATAGTTTTTCTTCCCCTAGGGCTCCAAGGAACAGACACTGTTTGTAGAAACAACACCCCGGCTCATATACCACCTGGGCTAGAAACAGTGGGATCCACATGCTGGTTGATTCAGACAAGGACCCAGAATCATCACATCCGTGAGCTCTGCCATCCCCCATGCTGGAAGCAAACTCAATGCAGCAGCTCCAGTCACCACACTCAGACCTGACTCAGAGGACATGAAATATTGTCTGACCCTGTGGCTCTCTAGGGTCAGAGAAGAAGGCTTTCTCAGTGCTCCTCCAACAGGCCTTCTCTCTTGTCTTATTAGACAGATTGAGTCACCTACCTATCCCCCATCACTGGAAAGGGGTCTGGGGTCTCCCTGAGACCAGTCAGGGTCCCTCTGGGACAGGCAGCTGTCCCTGAGGCTTCATGAAAAGACTAGGAAGGTTGGAAGATTCCTGACAAAACCAAAGCTGTTAGAAAGGAGGAAGGGGCAACTGGTCCTGGGTGAGCAACAAAAGTGTCTACCCCACCCCACTCACTCTCAACTGTTTGGATCTTATGGTTGGTGGGAAACATTAAGTTTCTTCTATCCACTCTATGACAGTGCTATCTATGATTTCAGAGCTGGGGATACATACTCTAAAGATGAGGGAACATGACATTACTTTTTTTTAAGGGAAAATTTACACATGTAATCTATTTTTATTGTTAGTGAGTCACATAACATAAAAGAATGTAGAATAAGGTATAAAAATGCATGTACAGGAAGCTTTGCTCCTGCCCCTCCAATCTGCTCTCTGCACTTCTTTACCCTGATCTCCGCTCTGCACCTCCCACTCTAAATAAGCTACGTCAATGCACTCCCCACCTCTGACCTCCAGGAGGGTTCAGCCAGAGAGGAACTCTGGCAGGAAAATGAAAGGAGGGAGGAAAATGAAGTCAGTTAGAATATTTATTCCCCTGGATTCTTCCCTGAGTAGTCACCATAGACTGTGTCCCTTGACCACATCTCTCAAAGCAGCCTTTGTCCTATTACTTACTCCTACTGGGTACCAGGAACTACCCTTAGCCCTTGTCCTTTCAGTCCTAAGGAGGGTGACAGCCTTGCTGTTTCTAACCCAGGGCAACACACTGATGCTTGGGGCTTCCATATAGCCTCCCCACAGTTTGCTAGTTATTAAATTCTTCTCAAATTCTTCTAATTTAAGGACATCAGATTGAATTAATTTCCTGTTAGAAAATTGATACTGTCCCCTTCCACACTGGCCACTTCCACTCCTGACCGTTTGTCCTACATTTACACATTTTCATATGTGTGATCACATGTAATAATGCATGACTATATATGTATGATACATGTATACATATGTATGCACATGTGTATGGTATGTATATATAAATGTTTTGTTTTTAATAAATTATCATCATGTCATACACATTCCTTGCCTTTTGACTTCACAACATTAAAAGACATTTCCATGTCAGTGCATTTTGGTTTATCTTACTCTTTCTAATGTCTCAATAGTATTACTTAATATGGATTACTATAGTTCATTAGATCTCTTACCAATAAATATTTATCTTGTTTATAGTTCTTAATTAATATAAATAATGTTCAAATGTATATCCTTACACATATATCTTTCTGCATATGGCCAAGTATTTCTTTAGGAAAGATTACTAGAAATGGAATTGTTGGGTAAAAGAATATTGCTTTTATATTTTTACTGAGAGTTTAAAATTGTTTTCCTGAAGGTTATCACCAGTTTTCTCTTCCACCAACAGAGGAAGAAAGGGCCGATTTCTTCATGTGTGCTTAAATTGATATTATACATCGTTTTCAATATGGGCATTCTAATGGGAGAAAAATATCTCACTGATGATTTTATATTCATTTTCATGATAATTATCGTGGTTGGGCATCTTTTCATATGTTTATTGGCCATTCGGTCTTTTCTTCTGGTAATTGCATTTTTCCTATTGTTTTTTGTCTTTTCTTCTGGTAATTTGCATTTTTTCTATATTTTTGTCTTTTCTTTTTGATATAAAGGAGCTCTTATATGTTCTGTACATTAATTTTTCCCTATTAAAATGTTTCAAATATTTTCTCCTAGTATTTATTTAATATTACTCATGTTACTTTCTATTCTACAGAAATTGCTTACTCTGTAAAGTGGAATCAGGATTATTTTTCTTTGCTCTCTCTAACACAGGGGTTTGAGGAAAGCAAATATTTAAAGAGATGA
Organism: Tonatia bakeri; assembly: GCA_004024845.1. Taxonomy (NCBI): domain Eukaryota; kingdom Metazoa; phylum Chordata; class Mammalia; order Chiroptera; family Phyllostomidae; genus Tonatia; species Tonatia bakeri. Next base: position 81,763 of record PVIA01006784.1, read on the forward strand.
ATTAAAGTCTAACAGTATTATGTATTTATTTTATTTTTACATTAGCATAATATAAAAATAAACTATTTCCTCAATACACAGTTCTATAAATGTTTTTTAAAAATTTTATTATTCTATTATAGTTGTCCCAATTTTTCCCCCTTTGCCCTCCTCAACCAGCCCACCCCTCACTCCCAGTCAATCCCTACATTGTTGTTCATGTCCATGGGTCACTCACACATGTTCTTTGACTAGTCCCTTCCCCTTCTTTGTACCATTATCCTCTTCACCCATCCCCTCTAGTTGCCGCCAGTTTGTTCCATGTTTCCATGCCTCTGGTTCTATTTGGCTCATTAGTTTATTTTGTTCATTAGATTCCTCCTATAGATGAGATTATATGGTATTTCCTTTTTTAGTTCTGGATTATTTAGATGTGTCCTATTTAATATCCAATTATTTGGAGAATTCCCTTTATATTATTAGTTTCTAGTTTTATTCCATTACGATCAGCAAACATACATTGTATGATGTTGAATATCTTTAATTTCTTAGGATTATATTATATCTTGGTGAATATGTTCAGTGTATACTTGAAAAGAATGTAAATGCTTAGTCTGCTGTGGTTGGATAGGATACTCTATAAACATTAATTAAATCCAGTTTAATTGTGTTATTCAATATTACTGTATCTTCATTGATTTGATCTGCCTACTAGTTCCAGTGATTCTGTGTTTACTGTTGGAGTAGACATAGGATTATTGGAGTTTCCAAATATAATTGTGGATTTGTTTGTTTTTTCTTTCAGTTCTGTCAATTTTTGTTTCATCTATTTGAAGCACTGATGACATATGTACATTATTTAAGATTGTTGTGTCTTATTAAAAGCACAATGAGATATCACCTCATATTAGTCAGAATGGCTATTATCAATAAATCTACAAACAACAAATACTGGCAAGGATGTGGAGAAAGGGGAACTCTTTTGCACTGTTGGTAGAAATGCAGATTGGTGCAGCCACTTTGCATCTATGTGGAAAGCAGTATGTAGTTACCTCAAAAAGTTAAAAATTGGAACTGCCGTATAAATCAGTGATTCCACTTCTGGGAATATATCTGAAGAAACCTGAAACACTAATTCAAAAGCATATAAACACCTTTATGTTCATTTCAGCAGTATTTACAATTGCCAAGATTTGGAAGCCACCCAAGTGTGTCCATCAGTAAATAAGTGGATAAACCACTATAGTACATTTACACAATGGAATACTCCTCAGCCATAAAAAGGAAGAAAATTTTACCCTTTGTAACATTGTGGATGGACCTGGAGAACATTATGTTAAGTGAAATAAGCCAGTTAGAGAAAGACAAATACCACATGATTTTACTCATATGTGGAATCTAATGAACAAACTGAACTAACAAGCAAAATAGAAACAGACTCATAGAGAGAGAGCAGGATGACAGCTCTGGGTGGCAAAGGGTTTGGGGTGGAGGGATAGAGCAAAAAAAGAAAAAGAACTCATGGACAGGGACAACAGTGTTGTGATTATGATGGAGAAGGGGTGGGTGGAGGTGGAAGAGGTTATAAGTGTGATAAATGGTATTGGAAAAAGTACAATAAAAAATAAAATTTTTTAAAAAGACATTTGAGTCTCATTTTTTTATTATATTATGTCCTTTATCACTGGTACATTTATTTGTATGATATTAATGTAGTCATACCAGTTTTCTTTTCATTACTGTTTGCATAATACATATTTTAATTATTTTACCATGTATTATTATATCTACTAATGTTATTCAAAATGTGTTTCTTATCCACCTATATCATTATATCCAAAATATGTTTCTTATAGCTAACATATCATTCAGCCACATTTAAAAAAATTTGTTCTGACAATCTTTTTTAATTGGTATATTTTTAGCATTCACATTTAATGTAACAATTTATATCTATGTCTTTAGTTCTAGCATTCTATATTTGTTTTGTTTCCTCAGTTTTTCATTCATCTGCTTCTCCTCTCCCACTTTTCTTTGGGTTATCTGAACATTTTAATTTACCTATTGTGCTTTTGCTGCATTTTTTTAAATAATTTTTTCAGTGGTTACACTTAACTTCTCACACTTTCTTTAGAATCAATATTTTACCACTTCAAATGGAATTTAAAAACCTAACCACCATGTAAGTCCCTCCCTCTCTTTTTGTTGTAGTTGTATCATATTTTGCATCTATGTATATTGAGAATAATATCTCATCAACTTGGTAATCAGCTTGGCAATGTCCTTAAAACATTCACCTCGGGTTTTATTGAAATTCCAATAAAATTATAGATATTTTAGAGACAAGAGCGATGGCTTAATAAAATGTTTGACATATAAGAAGTCCTTAGTAAGTATTTGTTGAGTGAATGAGCAATGTGAATTACTGAGGGTTCCCATAGAAGAACATGGCATGCCTTTCATTTACTTACATATTTTCAATTTTCTTTAAAAAAACAGTTTATTTTTTATGTTAGAGTAGTTAATCTACACATGAGTGGCTAAGTTGACCCAACTATAATACTCTGACTCCCTTGGCCATACTGATATGTCCAAGGATGACCCAAGTTGTGACAACCAATTGCGTTAATCCTGCAATTAAAAAATAGAGCTAGCTTGTTCGAGCTGAGTTTCTGTTACTTACAACTGAAAGAGTCCTAACTATCATTAACATCATAATGATTCAGAAAGTGTTATCTCTAAGGTGTCAAGTAAATATCACTAAAGAAACTGCTTTCATGAATAGGTAAGGATTAGTACTATTTAATTATCAATTAAGTATTGATACATAAATGGTGGCTTTGAAAGTATTTAAGAGTACTTGAAAACTATCTTTAAAAGTGATTTAAACATTTTTCTTGTAATTTTGCCCAACTTAATTAGCCTAATAAACGATAGTCAATGCAAATCAAAGATAAACTTACAGCTAGTCCCTGTTAAATTATCTAAAATTATAAATTAATTAAATATTACAGTGCTATTTTTTTCAAATGATAGAATAAAATGCCCTAATTTGAACACTTTTATATTCTAAAAATATTTTTTAAATCTTATGAACATATCAATAGTAACAAACGGGACTGTCAGATGGCACTGGTGACATAATTATTCCATTAATGTCATTATGCAAAACAAAATGATAAGTAAATCTTTAGCAGTTAATGTCGTATCGGGGTGTCCAACCCACGGCCACCAGGCTGCATGTGGCCCAGGATGGCTATGAATGTGGCTCAACACAAAATCATAAATTTACTTAAGATATTTTTTTGCTCATCAGTTTTCATTGGTGTTTGTGTATTTAATGCGTGACCCAAGGACAACTCTTCTTCCAGTGTGGCCCAAAGATACCAAAAGTTTGGACACCTCTGTGGCTAAGATGACAAGGAAATGCCTAGTGAATTACCTATAATGATATACAGCAGCTAATTAGCCCCTTTTGCTCCCCATAGCTGGAACTTATTATTTCCTCCTACAGTCTCTGCCTTGTCCTGTACTCACACTCAGACTCTGAAACCACCTTATTCTTGCTCAGTTTTAAGAAAGATTTAACAAGCCCCTAACCAGAAGCATCATGGTTCATGGCTAAGTCAGCTTTCAGGTTTAAGGCTCTTCTTGCTCTGATCTTGTTCCTTATGACACACTTAAGGCCCTAGCCTCTAAGGGCTCCTGACAAAGTTCCACAGGCATTTGCAGAGCTTTGACCCTGAACTCTGGTGCTTGTGTCTGGACTCCATGTCTTGTGCTAGCACTCCTACATGCCAGTTGTCCCACTGCTCTTTACCAACCACCAGACTCCCTTGTTTTTGTGCTCATCTAACCAGTCAGGACATCCTTCCAATGCCGATACCTGCATCCTGTCCATTCAGCTTCTATCTTCTTCTGGGACCTCCCCAGATCCTTTGCCTCATTTGCTTTGACAGGACCATCTAGACTCCAGAATCAAGCTCTCCATCAGCTGCTAATTATGCTACCACCTCAGCCCTAGTACCAGCATACCCTTAAGATCTGTTCTTCATTGACAATTTCTTTTCTTGATCATTAGGCAAATTATTTCTATATCTGTTCCCACACCACTTTCTTTTTTTAAAGCTTTTTTCAAGATTATGTATGTATGTATGTATGTATGTATGTATGTATGTATGTATTTTTTAGAGAGGGGAAGGGAGCGAGAAAGAGAGGGAGAGAAGCATCAATGTGTGGTTGCCTCTCGAATGCCCCCTACTGGGGACCTGACCCACAACCTAGACATGGGCTCTGACTGAGAATCAAACTGGTGACCTTTGGTTCGAAGTTCAGCACTCAATCCACTAAACCACACCAGCCAGGGCCCTATACCACTTCTATGAGGTTCTATTATAACGTACAACAAATGCATTACAATTGTTTACCCACCTGCACTTTGAAGGCAAGCACAACATTCTATTCAATCTCATATTCCATGTGCCTATGCAGACTTCTAAACCATCATAGATAATAAATATGTATAATAGTAAAATTGAAATGTAATAACTCAAAAATTTTCTCTATTAAACAGGATGTTACTGTCTCCTGTTACTCAGAAATGTTTTGTGATTAGTAATTCTCTCCCTCTTCTAAGCACTATTGTGTCCAAGAAAATGAAGACCACTATTTCATTTCATCCAAATCTGTCCTGAATATGTATAATGATCCCAATATTCTTCGGGCCACAATTATAGGGAATTAAAGGCCAATATTGCATTCTCCCAACCTATTTCAGTGCACATCTTTGGTCTTTAGCTATAGTACATTAGCCAATTTTAACAATTCTGGCATATGAGATATCAGAGTGATGATAAAAGTAATAATACTAAAACCTCAACAGCCATTTAAAATTATAGGAACGTGTGGTATAAAAGTTAAAACCACAGAATCTAGAGTCACACCTGTGGTTATATCCTAAATCTGACTGTGTAATATTAAGCTAATATTGATTCAACCTCCACAAGGCTCAAACTTGCTCTCTTCCAACTGGCACATGATTAAATGAGGTAATGTATCTAAAGTGTCAAGCATAGTGCCAGGCTAAGCACAGAGAAAGTAGCTATTCTAGAAATTTTTTTAAAAAGGTATTTCTCTCATTATTAGGTATTATAAGCTTTTATTTTACTTTATTTTTTAAATTCTCACCTGAGGATATTTTTGTTGATTTTAAAAAAAGAGGAAAGGGGTAGGGAGAGAGAGACATCAATGTGAGAAAGAAACATCAGTTGGTCGTCTCCTGTATGGGCCACAACCAGGGATCACACGTGACATAGGTATACGCCCTGACCATGGATCAGACCTATGACACTTTGGTGTATGGGATGACTCTCCAACCAACTGTGTCACCCAGCCAGGGCAATTACAAGCTTTTAGAAGTGGCAATGTTTCTTTTCTTTTTTCTTGGCATTGATCAATTTGAAACTATTTGTTGAACACTCTAACATACGAGGTCCATCCAGAAGGTACTGACCATTATTTTTCACATAATATGAAAAATAGAGACATTTATTGAAGAAAATACAAGAAACATTGTACATAGGACAATGACACCTAAGTCCCCTTCAAAGTAGGCACTCTGGAACCTCACACAGTTCTCCCAATTGCCATCTGCTGCCCCGTCGTATTTTCCTGAATCTCATTGATGGTTTGAAATCTCTTCACTTTTAAAGGTGATTTTAGTTTTGGGAAAAGCCAAACATCACAGGGCACCAAATCTGGGCTGTAGGGGGACTGAGTTACTTGGGTGATTTGCTGCTTTTCAAAAAAACTCTGCATAAGAGGTGATGCATATATGGGTGCATTGTTGTGAAGAAGCTGCCCATCACCAGTTACCCCTGACTGTGGCCTTCTGAACAATCTGAATAGTTTCCATGGAGGAATGTTCAAGCTTAATACAAAATCTGATGCAGATTTGTTGCTCTACTGGCTTAGCCATTTTGCATGTGCCCACCACACAGTACACATTCTCACTCAAGGGTGTCTATCACTCCCACTGACTAGCACAGTGAAGTCATCATTGTTCACACATGCACAATCTAGTCTGCTCTTTGGTTACCAGGTTACTTCGATGTCACACTATCTGTTCTCAGTATATTAACAATGGCTCAACTTTTTTTTTGGATAGATCTTGTGTGTAAAACACTAAAGAAAGTATGATGGGAAATATGTAGCTATAAAATGCACAGCATCTGCCTGATGAAGCTTGTAATCTAAAGGAGATCTAAAACACAGGTGAAAAACTACACATGAAGCAAGCAGGTTAGTAGGTGCTCCCAAAAGGTCAGCAACAAAATGCTGGAAGAATGTAGCAGATGGAGAGGACATCCATATCTCAGAGAGGAGGAACACTGTGTGTTCATCCAATGACGTGCACATAAGAGGTGCTAAGTAAGTACCTGCTCTTTGCTCCATACCAGGAATGTTCTCGATTGGTAATGGGTAGCTACTCTAAAAAAGTGCCAATTCAAGTAGCTTGAAGGAATTTTTTCTGCTTCTTCTACTTATGATTCTACCACCATGAGATTAAATTGTATGGTACTCTTTTAGAATCTTAAAGGGATCTTTGCAAGTCTGCCTAATAGGTACTCATTAATTCAGCCAAGCTAAACGAGCTGTAAATGAAACTGACAAATGATATTATCCTACTTGCTCTGTTCTTTCCTTATTTAATAGAAAATAGTTTGAGGATCTCAAAATTCCTGACACTGTGCAGAGCCAAAGGGCCATGGATAATTAATGTGTAATTGTGACGAATCCATTTCTCTTTCATCCTCAATATTTGGTACATATGGAATATGTGTCTAGAGGCTTGGATTCAATAGACTGGTCCCTTAAAAGGCAAAGGGTTTAATTATCCCATCCCTGCACCCTCCCGTTCCTGGTTTGTAGGTGGAAGTAAGATCCCTAGAGGAGAGCTAGCTTTCTGTGCCCTCAAGAGGGATGAAGCTTCTGGACACGAAACAGTGGAGACATAAGTTTTTTCTAGAGGTTTATGCCCTTAGGGATGAAGAATAAGAATTTATATTTTAGTTGGTACCAAGGTGATGGCATCTGTACTAGGTTTCTATCAAATTGGAATCTCTAGATGACCATGTGACCAGTTTGGAGGACTTAGGGCCAACTGTACACTCACCTTCAAATGTCAGGCCCTCAAATTACATCATTCAACATTTATTCTAGGTTCTGCCTGTCACCTCTTTGCAGTCCTCTTTTTAAACACAAATGCTTCTGAGAGAGGCAAAACATTCCTTCAGTAGTCTTATGCTTTAGCACGAATTGGTTTGTCAATATGCCTCTAATCATCACCATCATGTCATCCTCATAATCACAGACATCATTTATCAAGTGCTGATTTTATTGCAGACCTGCCATATCTGGGTCAGAAACGGTGAATCGACAGAGGCCTAAACACAATTTCAATCAGCAGTTCTAGATGAAGCAGACAACTATAAATTACTTATTAAAATTCTCCACACTAAATAAATTGTTTTTCTCTTATCAATTAATAAATATCCAGTTGTGTAGAGTAGCATAAAATAATTTATATTTGGGTTTGAAATGCACTTTATGCTTTTGTTTAAATATAAATGTGGGAATTCTTGGAATTCAGGAATACTTCTTTCACAGTTTAAATGTTTGTGCTCCCCTCTCCCCATGATTAAAATGTGTGTGTTGAAATCCTCATGCCAAATGTGATAGTCTAGGTGGCGGAGAATTTGGGAAGTTCTTAGGTGATGAGGGTGGAGCCCACATGAATGGGATTAGTGCCCTTATAAAAGAAACTCCACAGAGTTCCCTCCTAGCCTCTTCCTACAAGGATACAGGGAGAAGTTGGCAGTCTGCAACCCACAAGAGGGCCATGCTGGCACCCTGATCTTGGTCTCCCAGTTTCCAGAACTGTGAGAAATAAATGTTTGCTGTTTATAAGCCGCCCAGTATGTGGCTTATTAAGCCACCCAGTATTTTGTTATATCAACCCCAAAGGACAAAAACAACTTCTAAGCAAACAACATTTCACTATATTAAAGTGTCTAACAGGAGAGCAGGGGAAACTGTTTGTGTTCCAAACAACCTTCTTGATGTTACAGAAACAACCCCCCACCCACTGCCCCAGGGCCTTTCTGTACTATGGTTCTTCTTTTCCCAACTCCATGTTAGGAACTGTGGCTCTCAATGCCAGAGTTTGGTAAAAAGGAAAGAAACTATTTAATTAAAAGTTATACAGGTTTAGAAAAATGGCAGAATTCTACCAGTAAGTCTCACTCCCTTTAGAAACTAAGATATACCCTAAAACACACAGTCCTGCCCTCCCTCCTTTGCTCAGTCAGGACAGTTTCAGAGCATGCCAATCAGAAGTACTGCCTTCCAGAAGAAAAGACAAGTCTGCAGCTTACTTCTCCCAATTCCTCCCAGTAATCTGTGCTCCACTGGGCAGTCTCCTGCCGTTCCCAGCACCATCAGCTGTGTGGCTCTGATCTCCAATTCTTAATCCAGAACCACATGGCATCTCCTCATGGCCCAGCAGCAAGAGTCCTTTCACCCTTTTTATTCCCACATGGTCTCAAATTGTCTCACACTGTCCCCGTCCCACACAGCAGCCCACCTTTTTGTTTAAATCCCAGCTTGGAACCTCCTTCGTAAACCCATTTCTGACTCCTCCCACAATTAGCTGATAACACTCCTTATATTCTCTGCCTTTCTTGGCTGCCATAGTTAGTCTGGGCAGACTCAGCCTGGTGGTGTGGAGCAAACCATCTCCAAGCTTTTGTGCAGGCATGGTAAAGGGGTAGGGGGAGCTGCCTCCCAGCTACATCACAGGTCAAAGTCATGTCCATCTCCCTAGCTCTACACAGGCTGTGAAGCTAGCCTGCTATTACTGATATGCAAAATAACTCAATCCTTGTGTTGCTGCTTTACCCAGCCCCCAAGCTTGGCTTCTGGAGTGCCCGGGGGCCTCTCAGTTTACACCCCATTAAGCCTACATCCCTTTATATTGATGCCAAGTGGCTCACCATTCCACCTGAGCAGGGAAAAGTTCACAGCCTTCTAGAATGGCAAAGCCTCACTCAGGCTTGATTGTCTGCCCTGTACTTTTCTGGATGCCTGACTGGCTGGGGCTAAACTGGGAGAAGGAAGAAAGGAGGGTACTCACATTTTTCCAGAGAAACCAGGTATTATGAATGGATGATTAATCCATCCTTATCTATCTATCTATCCATCTATCTATCATCATCATCTATCTACCCTATTGCTGAAGAGGAAGAAATTTTACTCTACTCTTCTAGGTTCTTCTGGCTGGTTTAATAATAAAATGACATAAGGCATATTAATAGTAGAAAATCAAATTTTAATATGTGTTCATGGGAGAATTCACATAAGCATAAAAATTCCAAAGACTGTAAGGCAAAATGAGGTATGAAGGTCATTCTGGACTAAGAGAAGGAGGTAAGGGCCTGGACTTCAAAGGAAAACAAGGCAATTCACAGAGAGATGAAAATTAATATTTTGTAAATAAACGTTCACTGGGACACCTAGAGACAATGGATCACAGAGAAGACTTTGATCTTCCTAGGTTCCTCCCTGTTTACCACACCTAGGGTTGTCTATGACTGCAGTTCTTCCTGGAAAAGACTTTCTATCTTACCTTTCCTTAGGCAAGTTGGAGGAAGATCAAAGTTTCCTCCTTAGTCTTTGTTTCTTAAAAACAAAATAACCCTTATGCCTGAGAGACACATTTTGGGGTGGAAAAATTTGCTTCTCTACATCAAGAGATATATACTGAAGTACACTTTTCAACTTTGTCACAAGTGCTTCTAGAAAGATCTAAATGAGAATAATACTTTATATACTTACAATTGGTCAATCTAAGTTCATTGCAAGGCTTCTGCTAGTGCCATTGGCTCTCTTGAAACGTAGGTCACCATCTAATCTGCTTCACCTGTGTACCAGAGCTGCTGCCTTTTCTGCGATGTTATGATGATGCCGGAGATACTCTGGAACTAATAGTTATTTACTTCTTGAAATCCCCTGTGACCACCAGCAAGGACTTGAACCTCAAATGCACTTAGTTGAAATTTTCATACTTTCCCAATATTCAGCCATCCTTATTAAAAAATGCCCTCTCTTAGTCCCCACACTTATCTCCCTTCCCTGATTTTTTCTTTCTCTCTTTCCCAAAATACATATCACCACCTGACATACTATATATTTATTTACTGGTTTGTCTTCTATGCCTTCATTCTACTACAAATAAGCTCTGAAAATTAAATTTTTTCCTTGTGTTGACTATTGTATTCCAAATATTAGCATATCTGGCACATGATAAGTATTGAATAAGTAATATTGAGTAAATAAATAATTTTTATAGCCATTTTCTCCCTGAATACAAAAGTAGTGCAAGGTTGATGGGAATTTTTAAAACTAAAGAAAAGCACCAAGAAGAAAATAAAAACCACCACCCATAAGACCACCAAAGATGTTTTTTTTCTTTTATTGATTATGCTATTACAGTTGTCCCATTTGCCCCCTTCACTCCCCTCCAGCCTGCCCACCCCCTCCCACCCACATTCCCCCGCTTTAGTTCATGTCCATGTGT